>CABFOV010003993.1:0-10633 GCA_902141375.1 Timema poppense | reverse complement strand
CCCCTCTCAACATCCCTACGCCCATACTACAACTTCCACCCCCACCCTCACGCCAAGCCACCTTCGCCACCCCCAGTGTTTGGATATTACACTTTCTATCTGTTTTAAACCTCGTGGGTAGCTAAGGAGAGTGAAAAAACAGAAGGATTAGTGAATGAAAAAACAAAAATTACCCTAAGGCTGTAAACATTTCGTTAAAATAAATTAAGTTTGTGTTTCACATCTGGCAGAAGGTTTATAGCAAAAACGTCATGTTCACGATTGTGTGCGAATAATTTTGTTTCTTGACCAATGAGGGAAATAATAAGGTGTGAACACAATTGGAGGAAAATAAAAGGCACTAGACTCGTAATGTGCCCTTGATTGGGAGGTCCCAAGTTAGATTTCTGGTAAGCTCAAATTTAGTAGGTTTTTTTTATTTATTTACTGTGGTATTACCATACTCTCTGCGTGTTAGTATGTGTTTTTTCATCCCTGTCTTTTAGATTAATTTGTTAATTTATTCTTGGGATAAAATTACCCGGTGAATGAGTTGAAATAAATGATACGGTGCACCTTTTGTCTTAAAATAGAGACATTTACTAAAATCTCTTTAGATTTGTGAAACAAATAATATATATTTTCACATAAACACTCCATCAAAAATCATAAATTAAATATAAAACAGTGTTACAGAAACATTTAGATGAAAGGAACATCTCTGTTTATCAAAGAGCATAGCAATTAATTTCACATCTCAAAAATCTACATACAAATATATATTTGCTTATAGTTCGGCTTATTAAAAAATTATTTTGGATAAAAAAAAAGTAGCTTTAATAGTACAACAATAATTTATTTCGTATTTCGGCTCATGTAAAGTAACCTCAAAATCATTTTCATGGTCAAATAAGATGCACCATCTCGTTTATAGTGTTAAACAATACTTCGATACAAAATTAAATTAAGATCGTTTAAACGGAAGGAAATAGATTATTTTTCTTTCTACCCTTCAGTAAACTACCCTTAAATTTAGTATTAGATATCTGATTCAAAAAATCCCGAGGGGAGACTTTATGAGAATCTCAGATACCAAGTTTTAACCCGATCGGTAAAATAATGTCGTCTCTATCCTGCAGTACAGACAGACAAACTGCATCTCGAAAACCACTTTTCGAACTCAGGGGGTCATAAGACACCGAAATTTATCAAAATCTCGAGCTTGGTTTTTTGATGATCACAATACTTCTCTCTCCTAAGGGTCGAGAGAAAGTAAAAATGTCCACATATTCATATCAGGATATTAGACTGTCCGACATTTTTGGTGCCATTTTATTAAAATCGGAACTCAAAATGATAGTTCTAAACATATTGTAAATTTCAAATAATATGAAATACAAACCACTAGAAATTATGAGCAAGAAGAATATAAGAAGGATATAATTATTATTGTTTAAAATAAATGGCACGACACAATATATACGCTTTCTCACTAGTTCATTGTCACCAACATTTTGAAAAGAGGGCATCACTAGACCACATTTAAATAACTTTTTAATATTTATCTGGAAGTGGTTAATTACCATGTAAAACACTCAACATGTATCAATCTGGAGCCACATGTTGAACCCTTTAAAAAAACTTAAAATCAGTCATCAGTAAACTACCCTTATCTTAGGACTATATTAAAATCACCATTTGCCTTGAGATATAGCCATACAATAACTAAATATAAGGTGTTAACACAATCCATTAAACTGTTTTGTGCTGTAGCCCCAGAGACAGACAGACTTGGGGACACGCAAAATGGTCAAACTCACTATTTTGAGTTTAGAGACATAAAATGTCAGGATCCATCAAAATATCAAGATATAAAAAGTTTACGAATGCAATACTTTTTATGCATGAGAAAGTAAAATTATTGTGTATGCATAACCATAAAAAGGCTTAGACAAGTTATTCTAAGGCATAATCGAGTTAAATCTTTAAAATGAAAGTGCCCATGCTAAACAAAGTGAAGTAAGAGTTTATTTGTTTTCCATAAAATGTCCGACACACCACCTATTGAGTTCTACTCAAAATATCATTATGATGTTTCCACGTCATATCGCTTGAAGATAACTGACATTTCGTACGCATGCACCATTGATCTCCAGCAAGAACCATACAACCAGTGTGTGTAATTCTAGATATCAGTGGTGAAGTCAGCCATTGCAGCTCTGTTGATATGTTAAATAGTACTTCCATAGTTGAATAGTCATATATACTATTAGAGATATGGTAGGCAATTCAGTTAGCGAACACTTGGCTTAACTTACGCTGTAAAAATATCAGATATACTGAGAATTACGAGTCGTCTTGGAAAAATTTGATAAGACATTAACTTTATATAGAAATGCAATATTTCTGATTATATTACTTCATAGAATGAATTCTATAACATTAGATTAAACAATAAATAAATATATTATTGTAAATGTAACATAGAATCTCGTATTTTAAGTAATACAAAAATGAGTTGTCAAACCACATGAATTAACACATAGATTTCGTATATTGTTATATGGATATCAAATCATTTCATTAGGGGAAAACACAAATTAAAATAAAGTAAGAAAATCTGTTATTATTAAAATCCTTTTATTATACACAGGCAATATTAAAATATCTTTAAAATTATATTGATCACTTTGTGAGAGAGAAAAAACTACCCTAATCATTTTAATGAGAGATTTTATTAGATCATACTAATAGTTTTGAAGATATTGAACTAGACATAAAATAAGGAGGGTCCGATTATCCTGAGGTCATGTCGGTAACTTAAAAATGAACCCTGAGGGGGATTACTATAGAGTTTATGTTAGCTATGAATATACGTATGTTTAAAATTAATAAATAAGTGTAGTGAAATTTTAAATTGAGCCAAAGCACGTTTGAAGTTGTACCAAAAATATGATACCGTACTTATTGGGGTAGGGAACTTGTTAGGTTTATTTCCGTTAAACTTTCAACGCTTATAATGAGAAAGTATTTTATGATAACCATATCCATCTGGACTATACGCATTTTAACTACATTGACGGGATAGCGATGAGAAATGTAGAGATTAAGAGCAAAAGTATTTGCATTTGTGAGGAGGGGATTAGGAAAACCCTCAGGAAACATAATCAATGCATCTGGCCCGAATTCAAGCCCCGATATCTCCATCATCGGCAATCTAGACTAGACGTGATTGATGTTTAGTCCTCATGACGAGTGTTAGGACTTGCTATATACTAGTCTTTGTCCTTCATTCAGTACTGCCCTGATCAATGTAATACATATTTTGAAAAATAAAATATTAGGTTGGTGCTTTTATGACTTACTCTTGTATTACACTTATCTTGACTTGCTCTCAAAAAACTCAACTTTTAATTTATATTTTTAAATAAAATTGATCAAAATAATTTTTTCTGTTGGCTGTGCATGCAAAATTTTATATGTATATTTTCTTCTCTTTTTTATCGAAAATTAGCTGATAATTGCATGACAATTTTTTTTATCAATATCCTATAATTTCGATTAGAGCATAATTCAAATCAATATATAGCTAGGTATAGTGGAATTCTCGTAGGAAGGGCATTTTATGATTTATAAACTTTATAGCTGTCAACAATAATAGCATTGTTATTACACTTCATGTCTATGTATTGATGCGTTCTATCAAAAGTGACAGCTACAGATCACATGAGCTCGCTTATGATTTAGTAATTATAGTAACTTTATTAACTCAGATATGGCTCTTCCTACCAAAATCCTTCTATAATTGTCCAATTGTTTCCACATAGTTTTAAATTGAATCAATTGAATTTAATTGAATCCCAATAAACAGCACATGCTGCTGATTTAATTGAGGTTGAAATATTTAATTAAGGTTTGATCAATATTTTCCCTGGTGACCACAAAATATTCCTTATTCAAGCTAACACATTAGATCAACAGCCTCCATATCTACACTGGTGGTCGGGCAGAAAAAACCACCAGTCTGGTCTAGTCTTGTTCTCCGGTGACAGGGTGTCAGGATTATAATCCTAGCCACTTCTTGTGAAGTGATTTTATTTATTTATTTCAAAATAGCGTTTATCTCTCTCACTTCACTCAAATAGGGTACATTTCCTCTTATTTCTACCTTCTTCATCGCTAACTCATTAGTATGAATATGGAACTATCCCAGACGGGTGATGCTTGTTGGAGACATTGGTATTTTTTTAATAATTAAAATTAGTAAAGATACAATTTCGTACAGTGCTATTCAACCTGGGATACGTGTACCCCCAAGGTTTTCGCGAATACATCATAGGGGTACTTAAAGTTTGGAATATATAAACACATATATATTTCTTAGTTAAAACTTATCATTTAATTCATTATATTGGATATAATCTTTCTGAGATATATATTATAGAATATATAGGCCTATAGCTTGCTTTATGCACCAATAACTTTGGGAGGACAAAGTTGGAGAGAATTTATATCTTGGGTTACGCGAACAGAAAAAGGTTGAATACCACAGGTCTAGTATATCACCTTCTATCCACTTGGGAAAATATAGTCACTTTACTTAAATGGTTTATTTGGAATAGCACATTTATAAGGCGGATGAGTATATCAGTTTAGCTAATTTTTAAGCATCTTAAAAGGGCAAAGCTATTGTGAATTAAATATAGTAAGAATAGAGGCCAGTACAAATAAATGATACGACACAATCGTACATGATGGTCTCATAAGTCTACTATAAAATAATATCATTAATAAATCATTAAATTAAAGTTTTCCGAAAACAATCTTTATATAATTTTTTAACAGAAAAAATAAATTGATAATCATATGAAATACTCTTTAGTTATAAGTATTGAACAAAACTTTAATATTCCTTTTGAAAAGATTTTAAAATTTTGAAAATTAGTCATTGATAAAATTACATAAAAAATATATATATATATTTTTAGAAAAAAAGAGAATACCTTCTTATCCACCATGCAAAACACTCCCTAAATACTTGTTTTGAACCAAATTTTTAGTCATTTTTGAAATATTCCAAATTTTCATAACTCAGTTGTCAGCGAATTAGCCTTAAATCAATTTTTCTTTGAAAAAATAGTGTAATATTACTACTCATATAAAACCACTACCAGATATTCATTTTAAACAAAACCAAAAATTATATATCAGAATAATATCTTTTAATTTTTAACTCTAAATTTAAATTCACAATTTGAATTTGATGTACCAAATAGCATATAGATATCAAGTTTAAACAATATCTATCAAACCATCTTATCTGTAGCCCTGTTACAGACATACAAACAGAACAAGATCCACATTAGTTATTTCGGGGGCACATAAAACGTAAAGATACCTCATAGTATCAAGACCAAAATTATTATTATTATTATTATTATTATTATTAATACCACGTCTTACTACCCGTTCGGGTTATACGCACTTACGCTAATGTGTAGTGGTAGGGTGATTGTGAGATGAAATGAAGGACCTACAGTTTAACGTGGAATCCGAACCACGGTGGAGGCCTGGCATTCCTCACATTCACAAGATGTCTTGTCAGAGGTGAAGGAAGGGTTTGGTAATCAGATAAATCTTTGCCGGGACCGAGGATTGAACCCCGGCCGCCAGCATAAAAGTCTCACACCTTACCCCTAGACCGCCAGGTCACCATCAAGACCCAAAAAAAAACATTCACGATTACAATACTTTATAAAAAAATATATTGTAGACAAGCGAATAGAGTCCAGGTAAGAGGAAAGCTAATGTTAGTCATAGAGTTAGAAGGTCACTTTCTCCGTCCTTCAGTTTCCTTGGCGTATTGCCACTGGGATGAAGTCCTGCAACACATCTTTCCCTCGCAATGTTTGTATTGTATGCAGATAAGTTAGTATGCGGCGTCGAGATAAGCAATCATATAGATTGCGGTGGTTTAATCTATGTCTAGTTGTGCAAGCCTACCGGGAGTTGTTGGAATGTTACGTAATGTTCATCACGCGCGGCGTACCAAATGAGGGAAACTTTTCCCTGATAGGAAATGTTGAAACTGGGATTAGGAAGTGTTGAATTAAATGTGTAAGTGATAATGGTGACTTAAAGTTGTTCCTATTAAATATAAATGATATGATGACCCGTATGGACTTTATCTTTCCTTTTACCTTCACATGACACTCGCAAAATATGTGAAACGAAATAATATACATTATTGCACAGACATAAAGGAATAAAGAGCATCACATTCCACCAAAGAGCATAACAATTAAATCTCTCCCTTTCCCAGGCCGCTATTTAAAAATTGTATTTGCTTATAGCTCTGAAAGTATTGAGCTTATAAAAATACATTTCAATAAAATATTGTTTATTCCTAAATGTTCTACGACTTTACAATGGTAAGTTATTTAGTAGCTCAGAGGGTTCCGGAAATAAGATCAAAATATAATTGGAGATATCCCACCCTGGAAGAATGAGATGCACCATTTTAAATGTTAAGGGTGACCTGGTGGTCTAGGGGTAAGGTGTCAGACTTCTATGCTGGCGGCCGGGGTTCAAACCTCGGTCCCGGCACAGATTTATCTGATTGCCAAACCCTTCCTTCACCTCTTACAAGACATCTTGTGAATGTGGGGAATGCCAGGCCTCCACCGTGGTTCGGATTCCACGTTAAACTCTAGGTCCTGCATTTCATATCACAATCACCCTACCATTACACATTAGCGTAAGTGCGTATAACCCGAACGGGTAGTAAGACGCGGTGCTAATAATAATAATAATAATAATAATAATAATTATAAATGTTAAACAGTGCTTATTTAAATTTTAATGAAAATCGTTTAAGCTGATTTCAAGAAAATCGCTTTTTTTTTCTTTTCGCCTTATGGTAAACTACCCTTAATTTTATTGTTAGATATCTTATTCCAAATACTCCTGCCGGAAGCCTTATCACATTCCTAGATACCAAGTTTAATCCAAATCAGTAAAAATTATTCCTTCCCTAGGCCGAGATACAAACACATAGGCAGAATGGGGGCATTGAAAAAAACATTTTTTTTCGAATTAAGGTGATCATAAATGTAAACATTCATTAAATTCTCAAATTTAATTATTTTTTTGTACGATTACAACAATTACTCTCTCCAAGGGATCTGTAAAATGTAAAATGTAAATAATTGAGGGGAACATGGGATTATGTAATCGAGGTACCTGTAAAGTACTCTAACACAATATTCCAGGGAATTATGTGAAATAATTTATTTTAATCAATTTAATTGAAGCTATTTATTTTTTAAGTTTTATAAGACATCAATAAGCTTCCAACTTAGTTATTGAGAAGGAATACCAAAACTAATAATTACTGACAATACTTTCAAGGAGATGGTGTTTGAGTCCCCGAAACACCCCCTTCAAGGTAATACTTTGTAGTGACACGTTAATATTTTAGACTGTTACTATCTGAAATTATGCCAAAGTAATTAAAGAAAATTATGATTCTTCGAGAACCCTGGATCAAGTTTAAATGGCACCAAAAATATTTTAATAAATAGTGGGTTTTTTCTGATTGGTTGAATCCTCGTCTAACTTTATACAAGAAGTGACTTAAAGAAGGTGCAAATATATTTATACGGTAACCATTGACAGTATTTTGCTATATTATTAATGTAATTTTATATTATTGATAACATATATCAAAATTGACAGCTCAAATTAAGAGCCGTTTCACACTAGGCAACTTTCGCCCGGTAAATATCGCTGGCCCACTATCGTTCTGTTGAATTAGCAGGAAACCACCGGCAACTTCAATCGCTCAAGAAAATCAGTCCCAACACAACCAGACTACACTGAAAAATTAGTAATTTATGATAGATTCGGAGGACAAGGTTATTTTTCTCTGTGAAGGAGAAGACGAAGTAAAGTCACAAGATTACTGCGGGTATTTTGTAATCATCCTTATATTAGTGATTGGTTGGGGAAGGGTTTCTTCTATAACAACTGCACAACATTTGACTTAAAATAACTTCATGCCATAAAACCTCAATTGAGCCATACCAATAGAGTGGCCACCATCTGTTAGCAAAGATATACAAACTTCGGCAGATAGAGTGTGTCATGTGGTCAGCACAACGAAACTTCCACCAATTCATTTCAGTTTTCTAGACCAGAGCCGCTACTTTTTTCTTTTCTTTCTTTTTTTTCATTCTAATAGCTCCTCATTGGTTCTCACGAGGGCCCTGATCCCTTTCTGGAACTACTATTTAATAGAAAATTTGAAAGTACCGGGGAAAGAACCGCAGACGAAAAGAAACAATAGATAGCTATCTAACCAGAAAGAAAAATATAACCTTAAGTATCATGAATTAAGCTTAACAGGTGGCTCGGGGGTTGGTCCCACTTTGGAGACTGTCCGGCTATTTTTTGCCCCGTATGAATGAAACCATTTAACACGTGATTAACCAAGCAATTGTCTGGTGTGCGACAGTCGCCCTGATGGGCAACTACGGCACAAATCGCCAATAGTGGGTTACTTCTGAGCAACTGTTGTCGGGCCGGGCAGCTCAGTGGGTTCGTATGAACCCCTCAATCTACCTCCGTGCGATAGTGGGCCAGCGATTGTTGTCAGGGGATAGTTTCCTAGTGTGAAATGGCTCGAATATTACTTGTATAAATATATTGACTGTATTAAAATATTATCAATTATTAATATGAGAGAGTCAATCAAGTATTTTTCTAGATTATAAAAATTGGATTGTATAATGGTTTTCATTTCTGCCCCAAAGGAACACATTAGATCTAGGGCTGAGAGCTGCTGTTGTAGGTTAAATTTCGTTAAATTTCCGATATATTTCTGCGTTTATAAAGTGCAAGCGAAATAGCCATATACCATTTATTTGAAACTTATAAGAATATAATTTCTCTCATACGAATTTTAACTAAATCAGTAGCTAATCACTGCTTTTATATTCCATGTGAGGGTGACCTGGTGGTCTAGGGGTAAGGTGTCAGACTTCTATGCTGGCGGCCGGGGTTCAATCCTCGGTCCCGGCACAGATTTATCTGATTACCAAACCCTTCCTTCACCTCTGACAAGACATCTTGTGAATGTGAGGAATGCCAGGTCTCCACCGTGGTTCGGATTCCACGTTAAACTGTAGGTCCTCCATTTCATCTCACAATCACCCTACCATTACACATTAGCGTAAGTGCGTATAACCCGAACGGGTAGTAAGACGCGGTGCTAATAATAATAAATAATAATATATTCCATGTGCCCTTTTTTAAAAATATAAAGTGGTTTGTATCGATAACAGACTTACAAACTGACTTAATATTGGGAAGGAAGATTTATATTGCACACATAGTGAGCAAATGGTTTCCAATCGGATAGAAGTACAGGCCCATATTAAAATGTTAGTATATTTATATATTTAATGATATGCAGCACCACGTCTTACTACCCGTTCGGGTTATACGCTTTAAGTACTAATTACTCTAACGGATTAAGAATTGGGAAGGTTGAATTAGAGGAATGTGAACCCGCATTTGCGTGGAGGGAGAGTGGAAAACCATTTAGGAACCCCCCCCCCCAGTTCACCCGACCGAGATTCGAACCCCAATCTCCCCGTCCTCAGCAGTCGAGCTCAATACGACAGGCGCGTTAGCTAACTACGCCACCGAGGCGGGTAATGTTAGTGTAATTATTAATAATAATGAGTAGTATTTAAAATACACCTTACTAATCAATTGATTGTATCAGCTCATGAATTACAAATGTATCTACTTCTATAATAGAAACGGTACTAAATCCACCTAGAACTAATTTATGTATGTGAAATTAGAAGCCCCAATTTCCCCCATAATCAACTTTTCGATTATAGCTGGAATTGAACCCAGGTCACTTTGTTTAGTAAATATATGTGACACCAACTCAACTAAGGTATCGTACGTTTCGGATAATGAATATATTTTCCAGCACCATCCAGAATTGAACCAAGTCCTCTCAACCTGATGGTTTGCCACACCAACCTAACCAAAAGGAAGGACATCGCGCTTTTTTCGAGGACACGTGTGGTTGTTCAACTTTCACTGCCCACTAATCACCATGTGGTCGCTAACTGGGTTAGTTGACGGTCTCTCAAGAGTCAATATTGGTACAACTCGACAAACAGGCGGGTCATTCTCACGGGGAAATACCTCAACAAGATGAAATGTTCACAGCTAGAAACATTTTGTTTTGAAAACGGGGGTATTTTAGCTATTAATTTCCCATGTCTTAATACATAACCATCTGGCTCTTCACACATTCACACTAATAGGATTGTAATAAAGTCGGTTTAATTTAGAGAATATGTACCTGCATTTGCGTGGAAGACCACTTAGACAAATCACCCTGAGTAAACCTGTCCGGAAGTCCAACCCCAACCCTCAGCATATCAGGTTAGATGAGCTTGACGTTTGACCCGCGTGCCCACCGATATGGTATGTTTGTAGCTAAGTGGTGTCATCAGAGTGCACCATGACAAAGTTCGATTTAGCTTAGTCGGTGACCTGGTGGTCTAGGGGTAAGGTGTCAGACTTCTGTGCTGGCGGCCAGGGTTCAATCCTCGGTCCCGGCAAAGAT
>CABFOV010003992.1:47423-58056 GCA_902141375.1 Timema poppense | reverse complement strand
TTATCTTGAGCTAGTTCTATCAAGTCCACCACATTACACTCTAACCTTATCTTGAGCTAGTTCAATCAAGTCCACCACATTAAACTCTAACCTTATCTTGAGCTAGTTCTATCAAGTCCACCACATTACATCCAATCCCTATCTAATCCAAGTATATTCTAATGATATCCTCCCATCTACATCTAGATCTTTCCAGTGGTTTCTTCCCATTGGATTTACCAGTCAATACCCTGAATATGGTTCTAGATGCTCCCATTCGCGCTGCATGTCCTACCCACCGTAATCTACGAGACTTGATTATCCAAACACTGTCTGGCGTTGCGTATTGAGTGAATGTATCTCATCATTATGTAGATTCCTCCATTCACCAATAGCCTCATACCTTTTTGGACCAAACGTATTTCTAAGAACACCGTATTTTCGAACACATTAAATTTATTTTAGCCATGTAAGATAAGAAACAACTTTTCATACCCTAATAGAACATGATTATTATCACCGCATCTTACTAACCGTTCGGGTTATAACCACTTACGCTAATGTGTAATGGTAGGGTGATTGCGAGATGAAATGGAGGACCTACAGTTTAACGTGGGATCCGAACCACGGTGACATTCCACGAAAGAGCATTTTGAAAATTACTTTTTTTATTTTTTTACGAACACAATTAGGGATTGAATAATATTTTTTTGTATCAAATCAAATCGTTCAAATCCTCCGTACCTGTCTTATTTATTTATGCTATTAATTTTTGAAGTGCTTTTTTGTTATTAATACACGTCTTGTCAGAGGTGAAGGGAGGGTTTGGCATTCAGATAAATGTGTGTAATAGATAACAACATGTAGAATTATTGTTTTGTATATTCTTAGTTTTAAATTTCTTGAAAGCAGGTGAGATGTCAATAACTTACTGATCGAGTAATAGCATAAATTTACCGACTATATTCTTTTCCTAATTATCAGTCTAATATCATTGTTGCTAGTTAAAATTAATATTTATAGTAATAATACTAAACATTATAAATGAAATAATTAGGTAATATTAATTATAACAACAGTAGTAAATATGTAGTAATAACAATAGTAATAAAAAAAATGAAAACGAGAATGGTTTAGATATCTCTCCCACAAAAAACAGAGCAAGTAAAATACAAACATAATAAATATAATGTCTAGGGTAAGTACCCCAAACTAGACAACTTAATACCAGGTCGTATTGTAGAAATGGCTGTAGGTTTGGCACTAGCCCAATTTCGAAAAAGGGGCGAAGAGGGAAAGCTCACCCTAAACTATACCTGTAGTAAATATTTTTCCCGCAAACAAGCACAACCGATTTGTGCATTTTTTAAAAATATTTCTCACCATCTCCACATATCTTCGGCTGCGTGAAAGAAGTTTCCATGCCAAAAGATGTGTATCCTATATATCTTTGACACAAAAACGGAAGACGCCCTAAAAGAGCATTTTGAAAATTAATTTTTTTAATTTTTTTACGAACACAATTAGGGATTGAATAATATTTTTTTGTATCAAATCAAATCGTTTAAATCCTCCGTACCTGTTGTATTTATTTATGCTATTAATTTTTAAAGTGCCTTTTTTTTTATCAAAAATTAATTTCTATAGTAGATATTATAGGAATGACGGTCATCTTGTTACGTGGTGAGTGAGTTAAACTTACTTAACACCCCCTCTCCAACTTCCAATCACAGTTTAAAAAAAAGTTTAATATAAAATTAAGTCAAACTATGTTATACAGAGTGTACCGTAAATATAAGACCCACTTCTGCGGTATAAATGAGACACAAAAACAACGAAAAAAGTTTATATAAACATTTGTTTCATTTGACCTTGTTTCCTAGCTATAATCGTGTTGGTACGTCATTAATGTGGAGCTGCTTAACATTACTGTAAATGCTCAAAATGGCCAGTTTCGGATTGAAAGCAAGAATCGAAATGTAATGTGTTTTTGAAAGAGTACAGCATTTTATGACAAGACAACTGCCGGCCTTAAAACTGTTAACAACTCTTGCTCAACGTAAATGCAGCCAAATTTGCTTTTATTTATTTATATATATATATATATATATATATTTATTTTAATGTTAGTATACTCCATTCACGGTAGGAATTACTCTCTGGAAGGTCTTTTTTCCTACCAATATCCTATTATATAATAGATTACTAGTAGGGAAAAGGGCCTTTCAGAAAACAATTCCTACGGTGAACGGACTTTTTAAAGACTCAACTTCTCGCTTTGAATCAATGTGACAACAATAAATGGTATCCGATGGGTTTCTAAACTCCACACGTTTCGTCGGTGGGCAAGAGAGACGGGGGGGAGGNTCCGATGGGTTTCTAAACTCCACACGTTTCGTCGGTGGGCAAGAGAGACGGGGGGGAGGGGGGGTGTTGAAGGTTGGCTAAGTCAACAGAAGTTGAAATTGAGTCAAGTGCAAGTCTGGAGAGAAGGCGGCTTTGGGATGAAGTTGGACATCTGGAACGTTCCTCTACCCCACCCTCACCCCCATCCCCTTTTTGATTTATTTGGAGGGAGAGCTGCTCCATCGGCGGCCATAGTAGCGACTTTAATGGTATTTATTAACGAGAAAAGCATATAGAAATATTTCTTTTTTCCGAGTCGTACTGCTTTGTCAAACTTTAACAACACATTAAGAAGGGCGGAGTTTTTTTTGACAGTTATAAATGTATAAAAAAACAAACCCTTTTCATACATTCATACGTCAAGTCATGCTATTTGTAGAAGTCACTTTCGATATATAGAACTATACATATTGGTATAATAACTCTCTTCGATGGTCGTGTAGTCTAAGGCGCTACCCTGGCAATAGAGCAGACTGCATATGCCGGGGAGATTGAGGTTCGAATCACGTTTGGGCGTACTTAGGGTGGTTTTTACAAATAGGTTTTCCACTCTTCCTACAAGCAAATGCGGGTACATTTCCTCTAAATATAACCTTGCTAATCTCTAAAACCACTAGCGTAATTAGTACATAAGCGTATAATAGCCCAAACGGGTAGTAAGACGTGGTACTAAAAATAATAATAGTATAGTGAAATATTATCAATGCTGAAGGCAAGAAACTATTTTGTATTTTCTGAAAAATAATGTTTCCTTCAATGTTTAAAAAAATGTATACGGGCTCTATATTTACTATGCTGTGGTTTTTTATTAGTCTGTTTTTTTTCATCCAAGTTATTAATGGCTTAAACCAGTAGTTTTCAACCAAGGAGGTCGCGAACCTATTCAGGGTCACGCCGTGTTTCAGTTGGGGTTGTTGAGGTTATATCTTTATATTTACTTTTTTTTAAAGGTATAGTAGTTATCACAGGAATGTGAACGTTTTAAATAGAAATGTAGGCTGATAAAGTTATAAAACATGTTCAATTAGGTACTGCTTATGTTCCTACTGTTAATCCAACTCCTGACAGTTACTTGTTGTCTTAGTTTTCTCCAGTAGTCTCCTCGTATGTGGGGGAGTGGAGCTGGTAGCATACCTTCCAAAATACCCGCCGGGCTCATTGATTCTCTTTTGCGAGAATTTAGTCGCTCACATAAAGTAATTATATACTCAATTTACAAGTGTAGCGTGAGGTTACTCTAAAATGGAACAGACTAAATCTCTGGTCGACCAGTGTTACGAACACGAAAACAAATTCAGGGTTGCCACTAAGTTTCTTACTAACAACTTCTTTGTGTTTTTCAGAACGGAGTTCGCATTTTTGCGGCCAGCATAGATTGAATAAAAAAGTAATACAATATCATTTTTCATCAAACTGACGTATGAAGTAATGTTACTTATATTTAAAACAGGATGATTTAAGATTTATGAAGAGGAAATATACATCTTCTGTAACCTCACAACACTTGTTTAAGGAATACACATGTTGGAATAAGCGTGCTTAATTCTTCAGTCCATTTTTTTGTCCATCCAAGGACCTACTATTTTAAACTTTTAATTTCATGTCCCAAATTCACAATAATGCCAGTATTTTTACTAGATTTTGTAAAATTCCCTGTGTTTTCCCGCGGTTTTTTTTTCAGGCATAAAGAATTCCGTGTGATTTATCTGTTATCCTGGTTTGACAGGTGCGTTCCAAACCTGAGAGTGAACTATAGGAATCGGAACTGGGAATGAATAGAAGACTCAACTTCATTTGACTCGTCTAATTGTCTTGTCTTAATCACTCACTGTATACACATCCAAGAACTATGTGAAAGCACGGAGACGGTTACTAGTTTAAGTTCACGGGACATTAGATCACAATAACTACACTGCCTAGTTTCAACCGAAAGAGTGACTATAATGGCACAGCGCCAAACCGCGCCAACGACATTTGGCAAGATATGCCAAACTACAATGTCCCATATAGGTACAGTAGCCCCATGGCTTCTTTGGTGCTGACTGACAGCTTACAGCTGACTTCTGACAGTCAACATTTAGGTATATACCTAAATTTTGAATGTCAGAAGTGACAGCTGCTAAACACATGTTTTTGCAGATCATATGGTTCGGTGTAAGGATACATAATTTGGTCTGGTAACTTTTCAAAGCCGTCAGTTGTCAGCTGTGAGCTGTCAGTCAGCACCAAAGAAGCCATGGGGCTACTGTACTTCAGGAAAGACCCTCAAGCACACAGGGGAAAAAAATTGCACTAACAAAAAAAAACCTAGAAAAAATGGAAGACACGCGTGGTTACTCGTCACACTTGTTTGATTTGGTTTGTCGGTGCCATAGAGGTAGGTATAGGATTCAAATTCCAGCAGGAATCAGGTGTACTAGGTGTGATTTTTCGTGAATTTTCTTTTAGCACCATGCCTTAATACCCGTTTGGGTTATGCACGCTTATGTACTAATTACGATAATAATATTAGGCACTAGGAAGGTTAGATAAAGAGAAAGTATACTCGAATTTGCGCGGAGGAAGAGTTGATAACCCATTTTGGAAAAAACACTCTCATACACCCAACCAAGATTAAAACCTCGATATCATCGGCATTCTAGTCTTCTGCAAGGGTAGCGCCTTAGACCATGTGGCCACCGAAGTGGCTACTAATGTATTTAAATGAGGATAGCCCAAACATGCCTCTATTTGCTACAGTGTTCTTAGTTTGTTTACTAAGATGCTTTACTGAGCTTATAAATGAAACTACTGCACAGAGTACAGGAAGGCAAGATTGCAAGATCTAGCATTCTAAAATTAGAATGAGGGGGGAGGGGTGGGGAAGAGTGGAATAAGAAAACGTTTTTTTCAATAATATATATTTATTAATTTTTTTTTTGCGAAACCCTTCTCCACGCATAAATCAATATTTTTTTTACCTAACAAAATACAACCCCCTTCTACACCATGCAGCCAAAATATCCGAGAAAGGGACGTCTTCATACAAACATTAGTCTAAATTGTAAATAGGAAACCTCTTGCGCTTGAACGATATATTGTAGAGTAAAATTACAATTAGAGATAGTCGGCCAAAAATTGCAAATCAAGTTAGGCTAGATTTGTGCCGAAAGAAAAGAGGACCTTTCTGATTTGTTGACATATTTATTACTGAGCTGCATTTATGTTGCTGCACATACGTTCCATTTAATGTTAATGTTTGAGGTATAAAGGTGGGTTATTTACACAAATCAGTGTAATAATAGAGGGTGAGGAAATGGGTTACTCCCGATTTTATTTATGTGAGTGCATTTTTATCCTTTCTTCAATCCACAGATCGGTAGGTAGGTGCTCGCAGAGATATTGCCTTTAGCTCACTGTAACTACCGGTTCCAATATCATCCGTAATCAAGGGCGTAGAAAGATAACTTTCCTAGGGAGGGTTCGCTAGAAGCTACTTTTAGCTAATACAAGTTTTTATACGTATATATGGACACCCTCACCCCTCAACGGGTTCAAAAAGTTCCAGGGGGATTCGAACGCTGCCCCTTCCACCTTTCTACGTCCTTGTTCATAATTTGTTTCATATAATGTAGCTATGCGTATATAACCCGAATGGGTAGTAAGACGCAGTGCTAAAAAAATAGACTGTAGTAGTGTGTAGATACTAGTTCCAGGTTTAGTTAAATTATTATTATTATCACCGCGTCTTACTACCCATTCGGGTTATACGCTCTTACCCTAATGTGTAATGGTAGGGTGATTGTGAGATGAAATGGAGGACCTACAGCTTAACGTGGGATCCGAACCACGGTGGAGGCCTGGCGTTCTTCACACTTACAAGTTGTGATTAATACACGTTTTGTCAGAAGTGAGGGAAGGGTTTGGTAATCAGATAAATCTGTGCCGGGACCGAGAATTGAACCCCTGACCCTAACACAGAAGTCTGACACCTTACCCCTAGACCACCATATCAACCTTTAGTTAAATAATCTGATTTTTTATTTTATTTTTGCATTAAAATAAAAGAAGAGTTTATTTGGCTTCGATAAGTGAAAAATAGGCCTAAGAGTACGTTATTTTACCACCTCAAAAAGAGAACGGTTGGTAGCCCTAGAGGAAGGTGAAAGGCTGGTGGTATTGTAGTGTGAGTCAGTGGCGTGTCGTGGAGTGTTGCTCGGGTAAGCAGCATTAGTTTAAACTGTACCTGTGAATTGGTCACAACCCTTAGTAGAACACTCATTGGTCAGGTATCGAGGCATGCAGAGCAGAGAAGGTGTATGATTGGTCAAATAGGTCCCAATTGGTCGAGAACATATCCCAGGTAAAGTTTTTAACAACGTCTGCTTCCCTTACAGTACTCCACGACACGCCACTGGTGTAAGTAAAGAGGAAATGCACTAAGATGGTACTTTGTTTTTTCCAAGTTTTTGATATGAGACATGCTTCGCTATCTTAAAAGAACATATTCAGTTCGGACCCTTCATCTCATGCATGCTATCACCATGCAGAACAAACCGGATTGAAACGAAACGTTTACTCCAAAATAAAGGTCAACTGTAATTATCCTAAAATCTTGTCAGCGCATGCGCACATGTTGTTCTAACCTCACCAGTGGTACGGGTTCAGATTCAACAAGTTGTCTTTCTTGGTTATTTAAATTACACGCTCTGCTAATCTAACACCCTTTAAGTGGTCAGCCGCATCGCTTTTTGACTTCAGTTGTCACAGAAGTCCCCGATTCCCATCACAAGGTTGGACGAAAACAAAAAATAAGACCTGTCTTAACGAGATAATAATATAAGGCTCTGAGGCTCAGACTTTCGGACGGGCCGGATAAAGCCGGGGATTGTCGTGGATAAAAGGAAGTACCCAGGGGAAACGTCTCGACCATCGTCAGGACTACCACAAGGGTTGGTTTAAGGGGAGGAGGGAGAAAATAGGGGCTCCGGGAAGGAATATATTATAATTCTCCCCTTTCCAACTAGATACTACCGTCTACTGTGTTAAAAAAAAGAGTTTTATTAGTATAATCTTTGAAGAAACATTCTTATCATTCTTTCTTACTTCATCTTATTTTTTGTTACGAAAGTAAACTATCTATTTCTAAAGAGTATATCCATCATTATATTTATGATTTCACTCAGGTATTACAAATAAAACCAGATAGGATGCTTCTAACGATTCTAGAATATATCTATGTGCACACACGCCTCGGTGGCTCAGTTAGCTAACGATCTAGTTTCGTGTTGAGCTAGACTGCAGAGGGCGGGGAGATCAAGGTTCAAATCTCGCTCAGATGAACTGGGGTGGTTTTTCCTTAATACTTTTCCACTCTACCCCTACGCAAATGCGGGTTCATTTAATTTATATTAAACCTTCCCAATTCATAGCTCATTAGCGTAATTAATCGTATAACCCGATCGGGCAGTAAGACGCGGTGCTAGATAATAATAAAAAACATATGCACGGAAGATAGAATTTTCTAAAATTTGTGTAGAGGGACAGCAGGAAACCATTTAGGAAAATACATCTCAGTAAAAATCCAGCCGGGATTCGAGTCTCAACCTCTTCGTCAAGGAACAAACCAGACGAGACAATAATTATGACTTAACGGTAAATTTTGAAGTTTGGTGTAAGAACTTAAAAAAAAAAAAAGTCCAAGTACATTTATATTTTTAATACACAAGCTATGGTATGGAGAATTTAATTGACTTTATAAAATATTAATTTGGGAAAAGTATGATAGGCTATTTATTATTAACACAGTAGGATTTTGATGGGAAGATCCATTTAGAAACTACACCTTTTTTAAGTCAGCATTGTCAACATTTTAGTGTTATTTAATAGGTATTGACACTTTTTTAAAATCAAAAGTGAGTTATTTTATTGAATGGTTCAACAATAACAAAATTACAAATTGAAAAAAAAATTGTTAGTATTTTTTCCCAGAAAATATAAAACTAATAATTTAAAAACTTAATTGGAGAAAATAACACATTAAAAAACATCAGAAATGGAATTATTTTAAAGTAGACAATTGATTTAAAGCCAAATGAACGCACACACACATAAGACAGTTAATGCATATAATTAATAAAAATTACTCAGTATTTCTAAATAAATTAAATATTTAACATAGCTTAAAAACTTTATTTGGCAAAGCAAATATGTCGGATAAACCCATATTTTATAGCAAGTTACTAACAACATATACCTTTATTATTTTGATTTCTTTTTGTCACACAATGTGAAATTTATTTATCACAATAGATATTATTTGTGTATACTAATATAGTATTATGCCTATGTATATTTCAAAGGCGAAGACATTCTTTTATACATTGGTTTCCAATAATCTATAAACCAGAATTTACTCATTTAAAATAAAAAATAAAACCTTCAACAATGATATGCTAAAAAATGTTAAAATATTTAAAGGGGGAAGTTTTTAATTTTGAAATCTTGAATAATTGTATTTCCACTTTACATTTCTAAAATCTAGAAACCACAGTTGAATTGTTGAATTGTAGTTACAAAATTTGTCGTACGATGCTTCAACGGGACACTTGTCACAGAGTAACAAGCAAAGAATTTCAAACTAAAACATTGACACTGATGGTATTTTCAGAGTGAGCTGAAGCATCACATTATCTTGATACAAATCAAGTTTGTATAGTCACTCTACCAAACTCTATCTTTGATGTAAATACCAATAGTAAAACTGGGATATTTGATGTTTTAGACATTCGCTCATATTTTTGGTAGCAATAATTAATATAACTAAGAGTTAAATCAGCTTTCAGAGGGAAAAACACCATCACCCCTTTTAAATATTTGAATTTATTTATGTACAGTACAAACTCACCAAAAATCAATAAATTTTGATAAGATTAAAATGTTGGGATTATATCTTATGATTTAATTTTGACTTTTTAATTTTGTTTGTTTTAGAACTATGAGGTGCTAATTTAATAAGCCACAGTACTTTTCTTATACACAATTAAAATGCTCACAAAATTCAAAATGGTCTGCGTAGACCTAAAGACATGACCTTTCTGTTACGCCACGACAGGTTAAGATAGTATTTCCCATGTTAATGTGTTTACGTTCTATTCAGTGGGTCTTAAAATATATTATAGTAAGTTAAAAAAAAATTAACAATTCTAAAAATAGTCTTAAATTGTCACAACATAATTTTTTCTACCTTGAAGTAGTTTTTTTTTTTGCAAACCCATTATTTCTTCTTCTTAATGACCCACAACTCAAGGGATTTGGTTTATTCACGAAAATGGCAGGTAGAAATCTTCCTGCCAGGATGTAGATTAACAAAGTCCAAAGAAGCATAACTCTATCTAAAATAGGAAACAAGAAAAAGGCAATTTTGAAATGCAAGTCAATGCTGTCCAGGCGCAAATAGTCGTGTGTGTGTACTCGTCAGAGGAAGAGGGTAAACGTTATTAGCAGATAAACAAGAGGCCTCGTATGTTGAACTATTCATTTTCTTCCTTATCTCTATATTGTGTATAGTGGTGTTTAAGTGAGATAGTGCTTAGAGTTTCCTGAGTGCGTCATATTAAGACGAAGCCCATTTAAAAAAATGGCTCCGAATTAACCAAGTTGGCTCCGTCGTTAAAGTTGCTGGAATGTGTAAAGCCACGAGGATCAATACATTTGAATTAGAAAGAAACAACATTGATTACATACTGTCCTGAGTAAAACGCATTTTAATAAAAAGATAATTAAAGAATATCGGTATATTATTTGGTGGCTTCTGACTGTACATGATAGGTTTATTTATAAGTCTATATAAATAATATAAAGAAGCGAAAGATGAAAGAGAGTGTTTTGAGCTGATAAAACCATTCACTCCCGGAGTCTCATTAAGCTGCCCAGACACCGTAAAACAACCTCCATTCATTCCGAAAGCATATTTCATCAGGGGCAGTGAAAAGACTCATCATGTCCAATAGCGTGATGGCGACAAGTTTGACTGACGTCGGACGTCGGGCGAAGTGTGGAAATAATCAAATTGGGAAAATCTCTCTCTCTTTTTTTAAAAAGGTATTGCAGATCATAGAGTTTTATTTTAGCACCACGTCTTACCATCTGTTTGAGCTATATGCAGATATACTAACATAGCAACTGTGTAACGTATGATGAAGATTGAATTTAGAGGAAATGTACCAGAATTTTCATGGACGTAAAGTGGAAAACCAATCGGGGGGGG
>CABFOV010003992.1:0-36092 GCA_902141375.1 Timema poppense | reverse complement strand
AATAATAATAATAATAATAATAATAATAATAATAATAATTAAAAGTCAAATCGTGACCTTCAGTCCAAAAAATTATACATATACAACATATTAAACTAATTAATATCAGAGAGGTGACCTGGCGGTCTAGGGGTAAGGTGTCAGACTTCTGTGCTGGCGGCCGGGGTTCAATCCTCGGTCCCGGCACAGATTTATCTGATTACCAAACCCTTCCTTCACCTCTGACAAGACATCTTGTGAATGTGTGGAATGCCAGGCCTCCACCGTGGTTCGGATTCCACGTTGAACTGTAGGTCCTCCATTTCATCTCACAATCACCCTACCATTACACATTAGCTAGCGTAAGTGCGTCTAACCAGAACGGGTAGTAAGACGCGGTGCTAATAATAATAATAATAATTAATATCAGACAAAAATTGAGAATAACACACAGTTAAAATTCAAACACTGAAGAAAGCTAGTTAAAAGAAATCAAACTCGTGAAAGTAGTGTCTTACAAGTTGAGAAAATAATATTAAATAAGGTTTGGAACGTAACAAGATTTGAAAAATAATCTGTGTTTAAGTATGGAATGCTTTGTCAGCAAATCCCTTTGATACTCGATTAAAAGCTGTTTGCTTCAGTGGCCGCGTGGTCTAGCACGCTAAATTCGTGTTTTCAACTAGACTGGATCAGGGTTCAATCCCGGTCGGGTGTAATGAGGGTGGTTTTTCCTAAACGGCTTCTCCTTCCACGCAAATGAGGATGACATGTATTTCATCTAGATTAAGCCTGCCTAATCCCTAATCCATTAGTGTAATTAGCACATAGGCGTTTTAACCTGAATGGGCATTAAAATGCAGTGCAAAAAAACAAACGATTTTTTTGCCAATAACTTAATTATAAAGAGTGTAACATACTCGTATAACATTTATTTTAGTTATCAAAATTTATAAAATGTAGATCTACAAAATATAATGCCATTATATTAACCGTCAAAAGTGGCATACGTAATGGGACGTATGAGAGTACATTGCATTTGCCATGCCAGAGAAGAGTTTAACTTTAATTGAAAAAAAAGAACCATTGTTTCGTGTGACAGCCATAAAATGGTGTCTAAAAAATAGGATTTTGGTAGCTTATAAAAACATACCGTATTCTTTTTGTGGTCAATATATAGAGCATTTTACTATTTTATTAGTAGAAAGAAAGCAACGCTATACAAGTGTTATATGAAACACGAAACTTGGTCAATGAATGATTATAATTACATAAATGCTCCGTATCTCTATTTTTATTATTATTAGCACCGCGTCTTACTACCCGTTCGGGTTATACTGCACTTACGCTAATGTGTAATGGTAGGGTGATTGTGAGATGAAATGAAGGACCTACAGTTTAACGTGGAATCCGAACCACGTATCTCTATTTTAATCAAATGAGTTGAAAAATTACATTTGTACATTAGGTTCAATCAATGTGTTGAGATATCATTTTTCAATTTATATGAATATTTTATTAATATTGTTTTAAAGTAATTGATACTATCTATTAGAATTGTTAGTAGTAGATCCCATCACTTGACGTATGAATAAATCAAAGTAATTTTAGTAGCTTATATAAATGTCAGATAAATTTCTTAAGCTAATTCTATTGCTTGGTTCACACATACGACGGTTTATCGTTGTGACAGTTTGCCATCGTTTGTGTTTGTGTTAAAACACACGATACTTTACTGGTGACCTGGCGGTCTAGGGGTAAGGTGTCAGACTTCCGTGCTGGCGGCCGGGGTTCAATCCTCGGTCGCGGCAAAGATTTATCTGATTACCAAACCCTTCCTTCACCTCTGACAAGACATCTTGTGAATGTGGGGAATGCCAGGCCTCCACCGTGGTTCGGATTCCACGTTAAACTGTAGGTCCTTCATTTCATCTCACAATCACCCTACCATTACACATTAGCGTAAGTGCGTATAGCCCGAACGGGTAGTAAAACGCGGTGCTAATAATAATAATAATAATAATAATAATAATAATAGATACTTTACTATAGCGCAGTGACGAGTTAGTTCTCAGTACCGTATTCACGGGGACATGTAAGGGATAAGGGGCCTTTATTCCCTCCTAACTTAGTCTGGTGATGTCTTAAGTATGATTATGTTCTATTTTCAAAATGCATAACTAATTACGCCGTTCCCTCACGGATTAGGCAAGCAACTGTGCACAAAGCTCCAAAAATAACAACTCTGTACTTAGTCCATACTTTCTATACACTTCCCTATCCTTACATACTCCCTTCCCTTCAACAACATCCATACACCGAGTCGTACATCCCATTTAATTCTTAAAACTTTTAATGTTTCTCTTTTTCATACATTTGTCTACAACATTATTTTCAAAATAGTTACAATAATAAAAATAGTAAAAACAAGTCTGTGAAAAATAGTGACGCATTTAAGATTAGCTCATCTTCTGTTTACTACCGTTGAACATTATCTAGTTTAAAATCAAATACTAAAATTTAATGAGAATATTTAAAAGTATCTGACCACCATCTAGACAATTGATAATATTTAGTTATTTTCTAATTAATATATATAATGTAAAATATAATTATACATATTTTGAATAGATTTGATTTATTTAAGGTATTAAACGTGCACTTTCTGAACCAACTGATTATTAATATCAGCACACAAGATTTTCTATGAGCGAGAGCGAAGGAGTTAAACAATTTTTTCGGGAAAGATAATTTCAAATACCTTCGAGAGTTATTTTTTACATGCCAAAATCGACATGGGACCGACAGTTTTACCTCCCCTCCGAAGTAAGTTGTGCTACGAAATTGGATTACTTAAGAATAATCCGTCGACACTTGCTGGGTTTGAATCCACGAACATCGGGTACTGAGACGAGCGCTTTACCACCAAGACCACCGAGGTCAAATTTTCTATAAAAAAATAATTTTATCCTCGTCATAAAATATATCAATTTTGCTCATGGCTTCCATTTAAATAGATGGAAAATAACGCAAGAATATTACCTTTCAGGATAAAGGGAGTGTACACATGACTAAAATTAAAAAGCAGACGTATCAAACCAACCTCCATAGAAGTATGTGTTCTCGCTTGAGCGAACGGAACAACTGAATTCTAACCCCATCGTCCTCTTCTCCCCCTCCAGACCACACGTACAATAATTTATCATTCTATTAGTCCCCTGAACCACCTCGCCCAACCTTACTGTATCTACACACCAATTAGACGCAGGACCTTGGTTCGTGTTCGCCCACCTGCCATGCACAGATGCAGGTGTTGTCAGCCCCTCAAAGGGAGGAAGGTTAAGGGGGAGGGGAGGGTGCTAACACCCCACGAAATTTATAAAATTTAAATGTACGGTCGCGTACAATAATATCTACTAGTATGGGTTCCATTTGATTTAAAATGATCGAATGGTATAAAACGTCACCCAGGCGATGGCGATGACGAAGATATTAGGGTTCGAAACCCAGTTGAGTGTAATGAGAGTAATTATTTAGTGTAAAAGGAAGCCCCAGCAAAGCTTCATTTCCCCAAGGTAACTGGATACTTTGGGTAGCACTTGTAAGACACATAGTAAGCGTAAAGCCTCGTTTACATTTTCCATAAGCTCTGTATTCTGATAGTCCTTAATTCCGTGTGATTTTTAATTTTGTGCACACAGCCCGTATCCTTAGTATAATCAGTGTGTAAACTCGTCAGAGGAAGCGGGGAAGTGTTCAGTAGATAAACAAGATGCCTCGCAGAGTGAACTGCTAATATCCCCCTCCCCCCCCCATTATTTCTGTTTTGTACATTGTCGTCTTAATAAGTGATAGTGCTTGGACTGCTTAGGTACGTCAAGTTAAGAAGCAGTCGGTTTCGCAAAATAGCTTATAAATCTCCAAGTAGGTAAAGTCGTTAAAGGTAGATAAAAGGAAATACAATACGTTTAGAAAATGGTGACCGTTGGTTTTACAATTATTACATTAATACCTTCATATATTGTTTAGCATCATCCACGTAATTTTAATGAATTATAATGGCCAAAAAGTGTATAAATAAATAATTTACTTAGATATAAAAAATTATAAGTACAAACCTTTTATTCGATTTGTTCTTTCGATGTTGAAGTATATTTTTTTGTTTATGATTGTACTATTTATTATAATAAATATAATGCAATAATTTGGTCTTCACCATTTTATGTATCCCCCCAAAAATTGGTAGTAACGCTATTTTACTATGTTATATATTTTCAGCAATTAACAGCCTGTTTTATTAGCCATTTACTAACAGGCTATACATGGTTTTATAAATATTTTTGTTAATACATTATGTCCTACCATACCTAATAAATATTTAGTATTTACATTGTATTGTTAATTGTAATGGATTTAAAACCAGCATCACAGTTTTATAAACAAATACATTGAATTTTTTTAAATGGCGCTATGAATAAATATGAATAAATCTGAGCTTAACCATGATACTATTAGTGTGTATCATGACATGCCTTCTTATTGCGTCTTCGTGGACCACATTTGACCAGAACAAAGTGTAGAGTCCAATTCCTTCCCCCCCAAACACTCCACATGACGAACTGAAACAATTACCACCCGAAACCCCTCCGGTTCTAGATCCGCCCCTTCCCTGATGAGGCGGAGACGATTACCGTTATCCTACCACCCACCCTTCTTCCACTCCAGCAAGCCCATTCAACGAGCTCTCCTAGCGGCGTCAATTAAAACCACGTCGTTATAACGGCGTCCATCACATCACGTCAGGCTGGGAGCAGTATGGCAAACGATACAGGTGATGAACAATAGGATTCATTTCTTTTTTCAAATTTCTCATCTTTGATCCGGGAGGTCTGTGTTGGGATCCAGCCGTGGCTGAGAGCATTCGGGAGAATAATTTTATTTGTACACCACTTTTAACTACCCTTAGACGATAATCGTATTTAATTACACTAATACCGGATTATGTGGTTGAATAGTTTAAAGCAGTTTGGTCCAAAGTCTCTAGCCCTGAGGGTCAAATCTTGTAATCAATTTGCACCGCGGGCAGAATACATATTTAATAATCCCATCAACTTAATATACAGTAGCCCCATGACTTATTTGGTGCTGACTGACAGTCAATATTTAGGTATATACCTAAATTTTGACCGCCAGAAGTGACAGCTGCTAAACACATGTTTTTGCAGATCATATGGTTAGGCGTAAGGATACATAATTTGGTCTGGTAACGTTTCAAAGCTTTTAGCTATCAGCTGTGAGCTGTCAGTAAGCACCAAAGAAGCCATGAGGCTACTGTAGGCCTGCAGACCACACTATATACAATTTTTTTTACCCACTTAAGGGGCCGCGTGGTCTAACGCGCTACTCTCGCAGTAGACTAGACTGACGATGAAGAGGAGATCGAGGCTCTAATGGACTGCAGACGACAGAGAGATCGGAATTGAATCCCGGTCAAGTCTCCTGAGGTCTCCAAAATGGTTGTACACCCTCCTTAACAGCAAATACGGGTACACTTCCTCTAAATCCAACCTTCTTCATTCCTAACACATTAGACAAAGGTGTACAAGCCAAACGGGAAGTGATACATAGTGACAAAAACAAACACTATAAGGTATGGGTGAAGAAGGTAAAGTTAAGCTAAAATGTAGCCGAATTTGTGTGGAGGTAGAGTGGGAAACATTTCAGGAAAAATCACCTCCAGTATAACTGTACGTCAGTCAAACTAATAATAATAATAATAATAAAATAACAACAATTATAATCATTAGCACCACATCTTATTAACCGTTCGGGTTACACGCTTAAGTACTAACTATGCAAATGTGTTAGGAATTGAGAAGGTTGAATAAAGCAGAAGTGAGCCCGCATTTGCGTGGGAACAGAGTGTAAAATCAATTGGAAAACCATTTAAGAACCTCAATCTCCCCGTCCTAGACAGTGTAGCTCAACACGAAACTAGCGCGTTAGCTAACTACGCCCCCGAGGCAGGTGACATTAATAATAATAATATTTAGCACCGCATCTTACTACCCATTCGGGTTATACGCTTTAAGTACTAATTACTCTAATGGATTAGGAATTGGGAAGGTTGAATTAGAGGAAGTGAGACCGCATTTGCGTGGAGGGAGAGTGGAAAACCATTTAGGAAACCCCCCCCCCAGTTCACCCGACCGAGATTCGAACCTCAATCTCCCCATCCTCAGCAGTCGAGCTCAACACGACACGCGCGTTAGCCAACTACGCCACCTAGGCGGGTAGGTGACATTAAAACTAAACGTCAAGCTCATCCAGTCTGGTTTGCCTGCAACAGGGAGTTTGGGATTCGAACCTCAATATAATGTATTGGGGTGGTGTATTCTAAATAGTTTATCACGTTCCCTACACGCAAGCGCAAGTACATTTCCTATACATGTTATACTCCATACCTCATTAGTGTAACTGAGGTGTGGACAGGCCAAAGGATATGGAGAGGGGAACAAATCCAAAAGTAGTCAAGTTATGAATTTGAATAAAATTATTTAGAAAAAATATATTCAAAATGGATCAATAGTGCTTTAATAACGCCCTATTTCTTCCCCCTTCTTTCTCCACCCGGGCCTGGTAGTTTCTAATCGGTTTCTTGGTAAAGCGAACGTAGGTGCATTTCACAAACTCGATCAGATGCCAAAATTAAATGATTGCTAATTACGTTTTTTTATAAGTTTATAAATATCCTCAAGATAGGGATAGGTGGCGTACTATTATACTATTATAAGTGAGGCAATGAACTTTCGAGTTCCTAACGCCATAGAGCAATGTTTCCCAAACTTCGGTACGCGTACCACCAGTGATACGCACAGTTATTCCCGGTGGTACGATGTGAAAAACTAAAGAAAGAAAGCAAATTAAAGTCGGAAACAGATAAAGGACCTCATAAAATCTTTTAAATATATTACGACCAATTATAACCAAAAGTAAAATAGATTAAAACAGTGATTAGAAGGGTGGAAATACTTATCCAAGCACAGTCAGCGCAGTCTGTGTTATTATATCTCTGTGTACTATTAAAAATATACCTATATAATAAATATTCAGCACTAGCAATCCCGCACGGCGTTGCCCGTGATCCATTAACAAAGATTTGTTAAAAATAGCCTTATTAAAAAACTAATTAAACATTTACATATCCGGCTTAGAGGTACATTCACACCCTTCCATCCACCTATGTTAAAATTTTCAGATATCTGCGTGGAGTAGATTTGACTGGGCATCGCACAGAAACAAACACACACATACAAACACTTCCTTTTATTATTATAGATTATCTCGTTGGTACCAAATCACGGCAATTTTAGGGGTGGTACGCCATTCAAAAAGTTTGGGAACTTCTGTCATAGAGTATAGAGTAGGTAACTAAGATTATTTATAGATGAATAGTGATACTATATATGTGTTTAAGACACGGACTATTAAAAACTTGATTAGCCGCATAAGTGGGCACTCGGAATAAATGTGAGGATAATCTTATCTGGCGTGTTGATGTCGGGAAAGTCGGGCTTCGAATCCCAGTCAGGTATAATAAATGCGGTGTGTATACCTTAAGGGAGCTGTCTCAGTAAGTAATAAATTGTCACGCAGACGTTAAGCTCTAACGCAATATTGTATACTACGATGTGTTAATTCAAAATATGTTTCAAGCCAAATTAAAGTCGAAAGATTCCAAAGGGCCCCTTTTTCCTTAACAATCCTAAAGTTTTAGTTTTATTAATAGAAAAATAAGTGTGAAAATATGCAAGAGTTCAATTTCAACGACCTTTTTTTATATCAAATCTGCAGAGCAATTAGACTATTTTTTTTAAATGGAAAAAGAGCTCTATATTTAACCTTACTCTAACTAATACAGACAATTTTTTTTAGGCTTACAACAGAATATTTAAGGTATTTCAGAACAACGAGCTTTCCTTTTTACACACAGATAAAAAATGTCAAGGTTTTATTTCTCTTCTTTCTCAATGATATGACAAAGACTGGTTGCAAGTGGCCTGAATGCGATTGATACTTTCTCGCCGACCTCCTTAATAGTTTCCCACTATTTATATAAGAAAATGCGTGTACATTTAATATTAACCCATCCTTCTTTCCTAATTCGCATCTTATTAGTGTATACATATGTGTAGATCCAAGACGGATACTCAAACGCCGACCACAAGAACTAAGTTAGTATTTCAGACCCACGTTTAATTAATGAACAAGCTTTCAGACGTACAAATTTGGAGTTGAGATAAATAAAAGCTAGAAATTAAATTTCGCAAAGACCTCATAGTGTAATTTATTAGATTATACTAAAAGTATTATAAAAAAACATATATTCCGAAACATACATCTAGAGAAGAAAATCAACATAACCCATACGAAAGAAAATATAACTAAATGTTCACAGGAGAGGAATCAAAATAAATAAAATGAAGAGATAGAGTAAATTGATTTATATAAAGTAAGAAAGCATCGTGGATGTGTGAAAATGGAAGAAAGGGTTTGGGGTGGGCGGGAGAATGGAACGAGGAAGTTTTTACGCGCGTTACCCTTTGAATATAAAGGAGGAATCCCAAACTCGAGAAATTGATTCATATTCGAACACACACACACATAGGCATGCGAATATGGATACAAAAGGTCGCTTGGTGAATGAAAGGGCTTGTGGGAAAGGCCATAAAGACTATTGAGGTTACGGTCCTTCCCGAATTAAGCGACGCCTCCAGAGTGGAATAATTATTGTGCCTCGACGATTATTCTCCGATATCCCCTCCTAACCAGCAAACGAGATGGAACTGCCTGAAAATTGCACGACGTGGAAAATCCTCATCAAAAGATGATTAAAAATTTGAAAATATACATTTAACGGGCTTGAATTTTTTTTTCTGACACGAAATTACTTTCTCTGTGTCTGAAGTTAATAGTCTGAATGGCCGAGTTGGTTTTTATTCAGTGTGCTTCTACCCCTCCATTGTGTTACGTCCTCCTCCAGATGTACAGTTATATTTTAACAAACTTTCTATTTTAGTGTCTCTTTACAGGTGAATGCTGGCACAATTTTCTGCTCCTCATCGTTAGGTCGCTCAGGAATAATAGTTCACCAATGGGTTTGACCGACATAGCTATAATTACAATTATATAAGAAGGGACATTTTCGAACGTTGTAAAAGTTACTAACTTTTATATATTCATACATCAAGACATGCGATCTTCAACTATTGCTTTTAAAAGACAAGTAATATCAATATGTATCAAATAATACTTATAATCAAAGTAAATGGTTATCAAAGTTGGCAAAAAAAAATTGTACGGTACAAACCACAGACTCTCTCTTTAGTCTTAAAATAGAGATATTTACTAACATTTAGTTTAATAAAATAAAATAATATATAGAGTTGCAGAAACACTCCACAAAAGCGCATAAGTGAAATAATACACGCTGGCTAAATTGAGTTGACCTAACGATTGACCTTATTGGGAGGTATGAGACAAGTCTTGATAAAGGCAGAAGGGAAAAAGGGTGTCCTAGGCGACAAAGCCATTTTTGTCAAAATAAAACGATTAGACCAAATATTATGTGTTTGAATTTGTGTTTAAATGATTTGTAATTGTTAGTTTTAAGATTTAGGCTCGTATTAAATGTTACAAAGGTTATAATTTAGAAAAAATGTATATGCAATCTAAAATACAAATTGAAGAGCTTACAATAAAACTACAGTAATATAATACACCTCAATTCTTTTAAGAGTGAGTTTCATTTAATTTTTTTATCGGGATCATATTTGAACCTCTTGGATCTGTCCTATCAATAATTTAAACATCTGGTATGCAGCACGGATAAGTTGACGGACACAGATTTTGAAGTCCGGAGTTCTATCTTTGACCTGTTAAAATGGGAAAGTTTTATGCTCAGTGGTTTCCCAGATAATTTTCAGGCAAAAATGGATACGTTTTCAAACTTCAAGATCTTTTATCCGATGGCGTCGTAATGTGTCGAAACATGTAACAAACAATACAAAATAAGGGCGTTCTCTACGAAGCCTGCAAAAGGAGCATGGGACTCAGATAAGAGAATAGANTGTAACAAACAATACAAAATAAGGGCGTTCTCTACGAAGCCTGCAAAAGGAGCATGGGACTCAGATAAGCGAATAGAATTCAATAATTTTTAATTTTTATTTATTCAACATTGTCAATTTTACAATTCAATCAGTTTTATAATTACTTCTTCAATTATATGACGACAAAGTAATGTCATCCTAATCCTTGATAATCTGTACATATGGTTTAGTTATGTTATTTAATTTTATTGTGTTATAAGTTCACTTGTTCAATGTAGCGTGATTTGACTCACATTTTAATGTGTTTTTCATTTATGTTATATCTAGAGATGGGTCGAATCCGAATCTCTAATCCGAATCTACATTTTATTTTCGAATCCCGAATCCGAATCCTAGCAAATCGTTTTAAATTTTAATTATTTACAAATAGACTGGTTTAGTTATGTTATTTAATTTTATTGTGTTATAAGTTCACTTGTTCAATGTAGCGTGATCTGACTCACATTTTAATGTGTGTTTTAATTTTATGTTATATCTAATCTTATAAGTTGAATTGATAATATCCATTTTAACTAATCTTTACAGATATATTCAATAAAAGTGTTATATTTCACATACAATTTTTCTTAATATCCTTATCACAAATAATATTATACATTGAATTCTATAATCGTCGATTATATTAGGTTGTAAAATTTAAGTCAATGATTTACACAGTGCTGGCCAAGATGTTTAGGACATTAGAATCGCGTTAGATTAAATCTTCAAACGTCCCTGTGATGGAAATTAATTAAGAGCCGACAGCCATTATTGGCACTATAACATAGTGCCCATTGGTAAAATAAAAATACTAGGACAATTCTTAAGAAAACAAGTTCTATGAAAGTCGCATTAGAAAAATATATATTAAATACATTTTCTAGACCTACTACATGTTTACATATCAAATTAGTAAAAATATAGATACCTAAATCAGTTTAAAATACAGAAACACATGATATATTCATCTGTATCTTGTTGGAAAGATATTAATAAAATCCAAAGATACCAAGTGCGATTATTTATTCTTATTTGCCCTTTTCATCAAATAATTTGAAAATTTGTTTTTACTTTTTCATAAAAATCGACCGACAAAACAGTATAAAATGTAATACGTTAAAAAGTTACACCGAGTGAGTGGATTCAATTTCAAAATTTTGTTTATATAAATAGGAGAGGGATGGTAGTAAAATAAGGGTGAAAAAAGGAGTCAGTTCAGTCCCTTGGCTTATAGAGAAGAATATGGGGGGAACGGGGGGTGGGTGGTTGCAAACGTTATCCGACTCAGCACGCCGACATACCGCCCCGGAATGTAATCGCGTTGTATCCGAAACGTCACGCGACTTCATTTCATATCTTCGTTAGTGTGTGTGCGTGTGTGTAAAAGTTGTAGAACATATTTCATCAGGCGTGGGTGAAAATAAATTGTGATCTGTAAAATAGTATTTTTTTTACCCGTTTATGTATAGGAGTATATGCACACACAAAAAAAGCCATTACTTTTAATTGGAAGACGTGCGAAATTTGAATAATAGGAATGCTCAAAACATAAAAAATAAATACCACCAGAGGGAAATGGGAAGAACTTCCCCATTTTTAAAAAAAGTTAAAATTGGTTGCAACAAAAGTTATTGAAACAAAAACATGTTAGAGGAAAACAAAATGACAGCAATATTTTATTTAGATACAATTTTTTTTAGGGGGAATGATATTACGTCATTATAGTAAAATTTAGACGCTTCATTTTTTCACGTATATATCATGATTCTTAATCATCACAAATGTCATAAAATGATTTGTGAGCGTATATTAACCAACTTTTTCAGCAACCCAGCAACATTTAATCTAATTAGCAGATCACTCCTCTCATGTTTCTGATACAAATGTATCTTTTTTAAGAGGTCAAGTTTTACCATAATAAAGTGTACCAACCTAAAACCATACCCCCCTCCCCCGTTGAAAATGCTCTTAGTAAATATTGAATGAAAATTATAGTTACCTTTATTGAATTACACACAGATAAGAGCGTGGAGGGATTTTTACCCCCCTACGTGTTATTACCTGTCGAAGGTATCCGCATTTAATCTCGCTAATTGGGTAAGAATGATGAAGGTAAAACTGTGAGGGAATGTACAGTACTAACTAGAATTTCCGTGGAGAACGAATGATAAACCATTTAGGAACAAACCGTTAAATTAAGTAAGGCATATTTTTAAAAATTATTTTCGATCACTCATTTCCCCCATATAAGGGATAGCAAGAGAGTGCGTCACCCTCCCCTCCCCTATCTTAGGTAATTTTCACAATTTGTTAAGTTAGATTATTTGTAGTCATAAGGATTGGTAATAAAACGAGTGATATGAAAGTTTAGAATACTTTAATTGCAGTAAGTAAATGAAATATAAGTGAAATTTTATAATTGATACAGTATGTTTATTTTCCGACAATCTTTTTTTTTTGCTCTCACCATAAACAGTGATAATTTTTTTAAAAGTAAAATGGATTCTGATCTCCTCCTCGCTCCCCCTAAAACTCATATAATTTAAGGACAGCCCTAAGGGATGAAAAGGGTTAAAAAAATAATTAGTTCACCCCTCCCCCGCTACCGGCAAACCAGGCTAGACGAGCCTGGCATTTAGTCCGAGTGTCCATCGGTGTGGGTTACATAAATTATTAATAACATTCCTTTTAGTAACACGTCAAACCATATGTTCTACAACTCCCACAATTCATTCCGATAATACAGGTATGTATATATTTACTATATTCCCACGTCTTACTACCTGTTCAGGTTATACGCATATATGATAAATACTCTAATGGGGTGGGGATGAGGAAGGTGTCACTTTAGAGGTAATCTTACCACATTTTCTGGAAGGAGGGTGGGAAACCACCCTAAGTAGACTCGACTAGGATTTTCACCCCAATCTCCCCGTCATCAGCAGACCAGTCCAACACGAGGGCGACACCTTAGACCACCAGGTTATAGAAGTGGATGATCAAATAATTAAAAAAACAATATTGAGAGAAAAAATATATTTAACTATACCGATTAACCAGCTCAATAGGCATACCTCTTTTAGGCCACGACATATCCAATGCACCCTTTCCAGCTCTTTATAACAATAATAATTAATAAACATCTGTTATGCTATAAAGTAGGTTTCCTTAAGTTTGAAAAAAATAGATAGAGAGAGAGACACACACACACATGCACATGGGAGTATATTCCGGAACTTTTGAATTGTTACCAATGCTCTCTAATATTGCGCTATTCAGGCTTAGTTATGTGATCTGGGTCATTAATATAAGCCAAGGGCACAGGCAAGACAGTATACTTGACCTAAGTCAAGAGTCCCGGGATCGATTTTTTTACTAGATTTTGCAAAATTCTCTGTATTTTTCCGATATTAAAAAAATCCTGTCTTTTCCCTGTTTTACAGGTGCGTAACGAACCTGACACTACAAAACCCTCCCCTAAAAACAACTATGAAGAAATATATCGTGACCGAACTCTGAAATAGAAACATGCCTAACTGCTCCAGAATGTATTTTATTTTGGTGTCGAAACCCGCCTCGGTGGCGTAGTTGCCTAACGCACTAGTCGTGTCGAGCTCGACTGCTGAGGACGGGGAGATCGAGGTTCGAATCTCGGTCGGGTGAACTGGGTTTTTTCCGAAATGGTTTTCCACTCTCCCTCCACGCAATATGCGGGTTCACTTCCTCTAATTCAACCTTCCCAATTCCTAATCCATTAGAGTAATTAATACTTAAAGCGTATAACCTGAACAGGTAGTAAGACGCGGTGCTAAATATTATTTAGTGTCGAAAGTGAATAAACCTAACATTATTAAGTTGATTGCGTAGGGAGACAAACAAAATAAAAAGAAGTGTTTTTGCAGTTTTTATATCAACACTTTTTTTCCCCCAAGATAAATCCAACATTTCTCCAGAGGAAATAAAGAGTTTAATTTTCTTCACATGTTGATATCAACAGATATCATGAGCATAGTGGCATTTATTTAGACAAGAAACTTTTTAAACGAAGAGAAAAAGTTGTCATTAAATTCCAGGACACCCTTGATTATGTTTCAACTGAAAAAATATTTTACTTATTTGAACAAAAAAAAAAGTTTTGATATAAAAACTGCATGAATATTGACCTTTTCACGCACGCCTACATTCACACTTTAAGGAGGTTCAGAAAATATGACTGCTATTCTCGATGATGCATCTTTACTAATTTGCATTTTATGCTCTAGCTGACATCACATCCACAAAAAACCAAAACCAAAAACAAACGAGGACATCTTCTGTATATAGAAGAAAAAAACAGCATGTGAAACTGTTGACTGCTTTATCAAAAATTCAAGATTCGTCCTAAAATCATCAATCTTCAGCTCATTTGATACTAATGTGTTTTTTGAATATCATATTTGCCTTGCATCCATAAATATTTAAAGGAGGTAAAATAGAACAGTGTTTTTTTGTGATCCAAATACTGAACCAAGTATAAGTTTTAATGCTTGCAAAGAATATCTTTGAAAAATGGGTTGGGGAAAGGGGGAAGAGAGATGGTGCTGGTGTGATTTATTGTAATGATATAGTCCTAAACATTGCATATGAATTAAAAATAGATATTTTGATATACACAGGAAAGAAAGAACTGAGGTTTCGTAAACTATAGGAATACGTTAACAAGGCTTCTTAGGGGACACACACACACACACACACACACACTGATTTGAGTGATATAGTTGGATGTGTTACAGTCCAATTTTCACAGAAGGGGCCTTTTGGAAAATACATTCATATTATTTGTGGCCAAGAATGATATATTTTACTAGTGCAATTTAGGTATTGATAATATCTATAAGATGTGACAGTTGCAGATCAAACGACTTGACGTATGAATACGCGAAAATAGATCTAGTAATGTTTCTATTTTTCAAATAAGGTTATTAATATGAAAATTGAACTGTAAATTTATGTCATGTGATAATATTATATATGTGTTTAGAAAGTGTATATTTATTAACCCATATTTAAAAAAAAATTATAAGTAAATTATATCTAATTAAAACGGCTTGGAAGAGATTTAATTAAAATTGCCTTTCCTAAGCGAATCTTTAATTAAAATAATCTTAAGAAATAATTTTTAATTAAATTAATAGTTCCGTCAATGCCAAAGCGTCTTTAGAAAGAGAAAACCACGAAGAGAAAGTTACGACAGACTAGAAACTATCTTTCAAGATTGTATCGCATCATTGGTTAAAAGGGTTCCGGAGCAAACCTTTTTATTTTTCCAGTTTACATTAACAAACAAAAAGCTCCAAGACAACACTCTACTTTACAAACTCTTGAGATCATAATGGAGGGATTTAGGGGATAGCAAGGGAGGACAAGATGGGTTGGAGGGAGGGGGCTATAAATGGGGGAAGAAAGGAAATGAGAGAAAAAGTAGAATAGGAGTAGAAGCAAAAGTACCCAGGGTTTTCTAAAATGAAGTAGAACCTAACAGAAATTCAGTTAAATCTTATAATTCAATTTAGAATCAACGTTTTCTTCACATTTTCAGACTTAAATTCTTCGGGGGAATGGGTAATAATGGTGATTTCTTCTTCTTCATAAGTTTTTTTAAAATTATTTTCATAAGAAACGTGGACTGACGTTAACATTTATGGCAAAATAGGTTCAAGGAGGGAAGTAAGACAGTAAAATGGGTGAGTGAGGCAAGGGGAAATGGCAATACTAGGGCAGACTACAAGAATACAACCTTCAGGGCGCAAATCAAATGAGCGTCAAAATATGTCTTGGAACTAAATAAATTTATCAGCATTCAATTAAGAGTATGAAAAAAAAACCACACACACACAAACACACACATTGTCTCACAGCTCTAAACAGTTTTTTTCATTAATCTATTGTTTATTTTTTGAATACGTTCTAATAAAGAGTAAAAAGCGTAGTAGTTTATCCCAGGTGTCTTTGAGTAGGCCCAAAAAACTAAAACGATCTCTTAATAGTTAGATTTTTTACGATAAAAACAGCATATTAATATGTTAAGATTACAAAACAAAACCTCGAGATATTTGACTGATTAGAATGATGTTTGCATGATATTGCATTATCAAGGAACATGTATGCCGAGGGTTTTGATGGAAAGCAGATAACTTCAAAATGTGTTCAACTGGCCCAAATGACTAAACACTCGTGTAACCTCGGCTAAACTCAGCCTTAGGGTTCTTGTTTTAAGCCCTTTTTTTTTTTTACCAACACACTGGAACTTATCCCGCCTAATGCCTTGTTTTTCTCTCTCCAGAATTCTGACGATTAAAGAACGACTACATCGAACCCGCCTCGGTGGCGTAGTTGGCTAACGCGCTTGTCGTGTTGAGCTCGACTGCTGAGGACGGGGAGATCGAGGTTCGAATCTCGGTCGGGTGAACTGGGGGTGGTTTCTCCTAAATGGTTTTCCACTCTCCCTCCACGAAAATGCGGGTTCACTTCCTCTAAGTCAACCTTCCCAATTCCTAATCCATTAGAGTAATTAGTACTTAAAGCGTATAACCCGTACGGGTAATAAGACGCGGTGCTAAATATTATTATATATATAAACTACATCGAGCTGACCTCTTAAAAAAATGATTTTTTTAAGCGTAGGGAGGGAGGCAGTTTCTAGTTAAGTTACCTGTGTATGTAGACTTTTCGCCTCTTCGTGGGAAAATAGAGTTGCCCCAGGGTATACCGTTGAGTTGTCTATATGTAGTACCCGCAATGAGATCACGCGATGATTGTGATCATGAAGGTGTTGAGCCAGTGGAAAACTTGAGACTAATTAACCAGACCATGGCGACCATAGGAACAGTTCCCCCCTCTCGGGAAAAATACCTATGAGACCAGCGAGAGTCGAATACGGGACCTCTAGATCAGTAGTCAGAGATATTTACCACTAGACCTAAAGTTCAAGTGAAATGGTTGTTAATTAATACAATGTTGTATTGATAGAGGTAGGCATAATCTTTGCTTAATCCAGCACCTTAGATGAGTCACTTAAACATCAAAGAGTCCCGGTATATTTCCAGAATTGGAAAAAATGTATTTATGTGAAAATGAGCTAAAACTGGTTTCCCAAATCACCCTCCACGCAAATAAGGGTATATTACCTCTAGCCTACTCATTTCCCTCATTAGTGTAAATATACGAACAGGGTGGAGGGGTAGTAAGAGGCGGTGCACCAAATAGGTTTTTTTATAATATAAAATGTCGGAAAAAATACTTTTTGATACATTTTCTGAAAGTTTTAAACGTAACATTTTTTTAAACTACGTTTAAACAGAGTTTATAAACGACTCAAAGGATACAGATAAGTAGGGTAGGTTAGAACAAATGCATCCAAATTAACAGCGAGCGAGAGAGCAAAGAAGGCTGAGAAGAACACTTTTAAAATCCCTCAGCCTCCCCATTAGAAGCAACCAAGTTCCATGCTAGTCTATCACATAAGCACGCCACACGCCGAAGATTAAACGTATCTTTTAATAGAATAAAAAATCAGTGAAATTTTGAATTCAGACATCGGGATAGCTATTTATATTAAACTGGACGGAAAAAGAAGAGAGTTAAGGTACGTTTTTTTAAGTATATATATATATATTTATAAAAAGGGCAAAATAAATACAATATCGATTTAGTAGGTTATTTAGTTTAATATCATACACATAGTGAACATAAGAGTCCAAAACTATTTGTTATAAAGATTATACAATTTGATGAGAAATGTGTATTTCGACCATTCCATAGGTCTTCCTCCATTACTTGTGCTTGGTCTCCATCGCCTTCTTTGATCCAATGGTTTCCAGTTTAGTAATAATATAAGAACAATATAAATTTCGCGACGTACTTAGTAAATATACCAGAAATGATGATAACACGATGCGCATAAAGTTTAATTAAACACATCTACTTGGGAAACATTTTAGTTACTGTGTATTAAATTAGTTTTATCAACACTATTAAAATACCGGCCTTAACACGCTTTCCCTTTCATTCTAACTTAATCCCGCCTCCTTACTAAAGACGAAATTTCATCGATTTCAAATTTGAGATGGGATACAATGGTCGCAGAAAGGCAATTATTATCCCGCTTGCTCCACAGGGTTGACGTGACGTCATAAGAAACGTAACAATAGCAAATAGCAACAGCGAGGGCAGTAATTCTATCGGTTTCCGACACAACCATCTGAAGGAGTTGGGTGGGGGAAGGGGGTGGAAGATGGAGTTCACTAGGGGCGGAGAGGTCGGAAGAAATGAAAGCTCCGACTAGGAAAAAATGATGCTTTTGTACGAACGCAAAAGAATAAAAAAATATTATATATATAATAATTTCTATTGCTTTCTTATATATATATGGTTTTACATCTACTTTAAAGTTGAAACCATAGATTTAGTTAAAATAAGTGGTATACCAGTCCATTCGAATAAATCCTTGTTTAAGACATTAAACTTATATAAAATCCTGAGATTTAGCTATAAAAAATAACTAAAGTATTCGTCGATATTAGCCATTTTCAAGTTCATGACTGACTACAAAAAAAACCTTGTAGTTCAAAAGGTAAGCTACCAGAAATCACTGCAAACACATTTTTTTCATGCGAATTACCATGTTTTTGCCCCGACCTCTCATTTAACCCCTAAACGACGCGATAAATAGTGTCCCTTATTTCTATAACCCCCCTCCAGCCCTATACACCCTTGAAAACCAATCTCATCCACGACCGGATAACACCCTAATTTAAGTATAGCCCAAATTTCTTATAAATAACTTTCTGAAAGATATTTTGTCCTACCAGGAACTACAACATGATATGATTCTGGTAAGCAAAAAGGCCTTTCATAAAGTTCTTCGTTAGAAAATCGGGCTATAGGTATCACAGTTCCAAACAGGCGACTGCAAGGTTTTATAGAGTCTAATTTATAAAACAGTGAAATTGAAACCAGTAAAACAGTATTCCCATATTAAAAAAACAAAACACAAGGAATTTAAAAATAACTATTTTATTTTTAAGCACCGAGTCTTACTAGCTGTTCAGGTTCAACGCATGTGTGCCAACTACGCTAGTGGGTTAAGGATGAATAAGGTTGACTTCCGAGGAAGTGTACCCGCATTTGCGTGGAGAAGAATGGAAAACCACCCTTAGTACCCCCGACTGGGATTAGAACCCCTATTTCCCTATCATTAACAATCTTAGTCTATTGCGAAAGTGATGCCTTGGACCATGCAGCCCCCGAAGAGGGTGATCATTGTTTAAAAATTTAAAAAAAAAACTATTAAAATCATCCCAATATCGCTGTTGTCGAATGAATACATAAAACAGCAATTTGATACATTGTATGGTTTGATAGTTATATTGTATCTAATTACCTGGTTAATCGGCTCTTAAATGAAACTTTCTTTCCTAGGAGAGAGGAAAATAATATGCAGCCATAGGCCCATAGCTTCGATTAAGGGTGTAATGGTTTATTAAAAAAAAATTGTAGTGTACTAATATTAAGAATACAAAACATATAACTTCTCACAGCTAAACACTTTAATGTCGGCAAATGTTATAGAAAAGACAAGTATATAATCAACTATTCCTGCACATCATGGATCAATCTGTGACGTCACCCTTACTCTTCCTAGAAGACTAAGGCTGGCGCACAATAAGAAAACTAAACTAAAATAACAAGGTAGCAGGATTTGCAGAGGGCGGTGAGAAAATGCAAGATACAAGTAAACAGCCTGTTTACGTATAATGTCCTTGACTTGTACTCAAAAATATTTAGGACGCCAAGAAGGATAACAAAGGCAGAAAACTAAATTATGACGAAATGTTTCAAAAAATAACATGGTGTAGTTTTATTGATGTTAACAAAAAATTTGAATAGGATACATAAAATGGAAAATGAGTTATTCATACAATGTACAGTTTAGAGAGGCTATTTGTATATGATAGTAATATAAAAAAAAATAAACAATGGACTCTACAGGCCCGCAAGGCTAATGAGTTAAATTACGGAGATATTTACTATACAAAATATGGTCGTCGAAAACAAATTTACTCATTCCGAGTGATAACATTGAATTTTTGCCATATGGGCCAAAAGGTTAAACGGAGCCAGTGATATCATTACTGAAACTCATTGAAAACATTGAAAACATTGAAAACTTCCATTTGCCTGGTTAACCGAGTTTACCATAAACATTATACGGAAATACCGCATTTGATACCTTCTAAAACATACGACCAATTTGTACTTTAAATATTTGTAACTGTTCTAACTTGACTTTTGAAAAGTTACGTACATCAGACTTATTTACATTTCAAAAGATTCTATATTAACATTATGAATGTTACGTGGTGACTCTACATCTGACAATTTAGAACTGCAAAAGATTCGACCTTAACATTTTGAAAATTACATAAAGTTTATACCTCTGACATGTTTATACTCCACAAGAATTTAAGTTAGCTCTTTGAAAGTTACGTGGTAACTCTACCTCGGACAAATTAATACTTTGAAAGATTCGTACTTAACATCTTAAATGTTACGTGGTGACTCTACACCTGACAAATTTAAACTGCGACATATTTGAATTTAACATATTTAAATAATATCTGTTGAAGAGTTTTATTCGTACCTAAATAAACCCAAGGAATGTCCAAGGGGGGCGGCCCTGCCGAGAGAAGTCAAGTCCTCACGGACAATCCAAGCATATATATGATTATACCAGCTCAGAGAGGGGGATAAGGGGTGACTATAAACATAGGGAAAACAAAACACATGACGGGAGGGAGGGGATAGATTGTATCAAACGTGGGGCAAAATGAACATTCTGGACATATTATACATTTACGGCGCATGCTCACCACACACCCCTTCACACCCCGCCACGGGGGAATAGAGCATTGCATTTTACTATTTCAGTGTTTATGGTGCGTTCAGACGAACAATGATTTTTGTGGAAGGAGGACGCCGTTATTCTTTCGTGTGATAACCAGTCAGTCGGGGCAGCACAGTGGGGGACATTTTAGGTGAGTTTCTTGAACTTAGACTTTTTCTTGGAGCATTTGTTCCAATAAATGCTACAAATCAAAAATAATGTTAGTAAATGTAAGTGGATATTTAATAGCGTGGTGTTTTTAAAGATTATTTTGAATATTATTGGAAAAAGTCGATACTTAAAATTGTATTTTAATAATGTTTCTCATTAATATTGTTACTATTTTACAAAAACATTTTCAGTAATATATGAAGATTAAAAAATATAGAGATGCAAACAACGATTGTATTTAGCATCTGCAAAGTATAACAAAGATTTAAAAATAAAATAAAATAGTTAGCTCCAAAATAATATTTTTATTTTATTTCACAGCACGTCTCACTAAACATTTGTGAATATAAATGAATATGCTTCTATATGCAGATGATGCCGTATGGCTGAGAATGAAATTGATTCGCAGAATATATTAAATCGTTTAAATGTGACGAAAGGCAGAATAAATATTCGTATGAATGTCCCCGAAACTAAGGTGATAGTTTTTGATAAGGATGGTCATCTTAGTATGAATAGAAAACTGTTAGAACAAGTGAATGATCTATTTATCTGCGCAGAATGTTCTGTAAAAATGGAAGGATAAATGATGGAATCGACGGATGGGTGAATGCATCTCTGAGAGTAATTAGATTTTGGATTATTGCAATATATAATATAATATAATACAATATAATATAATATATTATTATTATTAGCACCGCGTCTTACTACCCGTTCGGGTTATACGCACTTACGCTAATGTGTAATGGTAGGGTGATCGTGAGATGAAATGGAGGACCTACAGTTTAGCGTGGAATCCGAACCACGGTGGAGGCCTGGCATTCCTCACATTCACAAGATGTATTGTCAGAGGTGAAGGAAGGGTTTGATAATCAGATAAATCTTTGCCGGGACCGAGGATTGAACCCCGGCCGCCAGCACAGAAGTCTGACACCTTACCCCTAGACCACCAGGTCACCGTAATATAATATAATGTAATATTAAATTATTATTATTTAGCACCGCGTCTTACTACCCGTTCGGGTTATACGCTTTAAGTACTAATTACGCTAATGGATTAGGAATTGGGAAGGTTGGATTAGAGGAAGTGAACCCGCATTTGCGTGGAGGGGGAGCGGAAAACCATTTAAGGAAAATCACCCCCAGTTCACCCGAACGAGATTCGAATTTCGATCTCCTCGTCCTCAGAAGTCGAGCTCAACACGACTAGCGCGTTAGCCAACTACGCCACCGAGGCGGGTAATATAATATTAAAGGTTAATGTTTTATATGCATAATATATGTATGATATTACTATAAATTAAATGCATCGAACGATAAAACTGAATTTTCAATCTTAGTAAAATTAATAAAACTTACCTCTGTGAAAGATTTTTAGATTTATCAAACTTTACTAAACCTGACATATCATACATGGCTTTCACTTTTCACCCCCATAATATGAGCTTGACCTTTAGGATGGCCCGTTCAAAAACAAACATAAAAGTTAACAGTTAATAATGTTCCGACCAAAGATTTTTCGCCCTTCGCCCTTTTCCCTCATTTTCCATTACTCCCAAAAGTAATCATGTGAGGATTACAAGAGGGCAGAGAGGGCCGAGGTGAACGAACATTACGGATAGGTCTTCTGAATGGCATGACACGCTCTAGTGTCCAAACAAAATAGCTCTTCTCAAACTAATATCAGACTCAATTCCCAATATATCTCACAGTCAATATACGCAAAATAATACCAAACTCATATGGCAAAATCTCACATGGAAAAATACGACATCTGATATCAAATTTAAACAGTGTTATACATAAATTGCACTCGCCTTAAGGGATAAAACGCGTCAGTTTATACCAAACAGCTTAAATAGCAATATCCTTGAGAATAAAATACCAGAAACAGCTAAACTAACTTCAATAGTACTATTTTATGAGAAAAATAATGCAAATTTATTTGAAACTCATGGGAAAGACGCAATTAATTCCGAATTAAAAGAAAAAACATACTAACTTATTCCAAACTTCAATAATCCCCACAAATATAAGGCAAATGTAGAATATAATAACAGTTTTTTTTTCCAAAGTGAGTCCATTAAACTATTTTTAAACTTTAAAATAAATATTAAGGCCCTTGCTATGGCAGGTAAAATTAGCTATGCCATATATTATAATGTTTCACTATCATCCGTATAAGTACCACAGTTTGACTTTAAATATATTAACCTTATAAATAACGTGATTATATATAGGCCTATATATGATAAATTATATATTAAATATACTTCAATAAAATTGGTTACTCTAGTAAAGTATTGTTTAATAAAGTATACTAATGACAGAGGTGTAGAGTTGTAGCCGTTAAAAATGTAACGACTGACTCAGCCTTCAAAATAAAAATTTATAGTTTTATAACAATGTTTTATACTTTTTTTTATTATTTAGGATTGAAATTTGTAATTTGGATTGACTAATTTATTCAAAGATACTTCCACAATGCCAAAGAAGCTTCTCATGAAGTCATATGTATTGGAGCATATTCCTGCAATCAAGTTACAGGGTTGCCACTATTTTCTTGTTACCAAATTCCCTGTGTTTTCCAGGTTTTCCAGAGGAAATTTTCATTTTTCCAGACTTTCCCGGTTTTTTCCAGACACAAACAAATTCCCTGTCTTTTCCCGGTTTTCCCTGTTTTCCAGGTGCGTGGCAACCCTGAGTTATTACTAACTAATATACATTAGCCATTAAATAAGGAGTTGGAGTCGAAGGTTTGGCGTACCGACTCCAGAACCCTTTTTAAATAATTATCAGACACAAATTAACTCACTCATCGGATTTCTAAGGTAGCCTACATCTAGATTTCAATAAATACATAGAATACGTAAAAACAAAGAAGTTTACTAAGATAAAAATTATGATTTTTTTCAATATTCAAATTAAGAGAAATACGTATAATTAATAATAATTTATTTTAATTTTAAGGCTGCCTGCTCATTAGGGGTACCAGTAACTTAAACTTTCACCCACACGGGATTTGAGCCCACTCCTCCCGCGTCATAATCAAACACGCAAGCGCTTTTCTGCACTCCGTCTTACAACCCATTCGGGTTACACGCTTATGTACTAACTACGCTAATGGTTTTAGAGATAAGGAAGATTATATTTAAAGGAAGTGTACCCACATTTGCGTGGAGGGAAAGTATTTTTTTTAATCACCCTGAGTACGCCCAACCGATATTCGAACCTCGATCTCCTCGTCATCGGCAGTCTAGTCTATGATGAGAGTAGCTCGTTAGACCATGCGGCCACCGCATTATATTTATCTAATGTTGTGGTGACATTCTACTAATGTTTTTGGTGACCTGGCGGTCTAGGGGTAAGGTGTCACACTTCTGTGCTGGCGGCCGGGGTTCAATCCTCGGTCCCGGCACAGATTTATCTGATTACCAAACCCTTCCTTCACCTCTGACAAGACATCTTGTGAATGTGGGGATTGCCAGGCCTCCACCGTGGTTCGGATTCCACGTTAAACTGTAGGTCCTTCATTTCATCTCACAATCACCCTACCATTACACATTAGCGTAAGTGCCTATAAACCGAACGGGTAGTAAGACGCGGTGTTAATAATAATAATAATAATAATAATAATAATAATAATAATAATGTTTACATTTTCCAGCTGTCAAATAATCTCCCAAAATTAGTTGATGGCCTTTCCCGAGCTGAGATGTATGTAAGATATATGGATGGCTTTGCCTTCCTTGTCTCTATACAGAACCATTTCATTTACATTTATTTTAACTTCCCTCTTCCCTTAAGTACCACAAACCGCTTAGGGGAGAAAAGGAAGTTTTTCTCAAAGCCGCTAGCTGGCACAGCTAAGCACTATACCTTAAAAAAAATCTATAGTACTGTTCATAAATCTAAAAACGCGCTGGTCTTTGGATTGAAGAGCGGTATACGTCTTATCCCTAAGAAGCCTCTGACTCAAATGGAGCGTTAGTCGCTAGTGATTATATATTTTAGAGAAGGTTTTTTTAAGGGGGTCATTTTGTTATATTTATCCATTTAAAAATAATTTTGGCACATTCAAATTGATAAAATGCACGATTCTCTTTCAAGGGTTTTTTCTATAGTATTCTGAGAAGAGTTTGTAGGAGTTATTTTTGTGTAAGATTTAATTAAATAATTGGTTTAAAGCCCCACAAACTGTCTTCGCTAACAGGAGAGGATTAGAGGAGTGATACTTATAATATTTACACAGAGTTCGCCATCAAATAACGGATAAAACAACAAAGCATAGTCCAATATTCAGGACACTGTGGACACTTAGGAAGTAGCTTTGAAATTTATTATAAGGTTGTTTTTCAACTTACTAACATTTAAAATGGTATCCGGACAGTTGCGACCAACACAGTTAAAAGTACAAGGCCTGAGGAACAATGTTGCGATCACATTTTTTTTACTTCTCTTCCACCAGTAAAGATGAGGAGGAGGGAATTAATGTTAAGAGAGGTGCAGCAACATCTGTCGTTGTCAAACCCAAGATGGGTTACCGCTGCTCCAACGTCTGCCTTTTTTTATGGCGTGATTTAAAAAAAAAGTTTAACATTAATTTATATAACAACTTAATTATTTAATAGTAATTACCGACTGATTATATTATTTAATTAATTGAGATAAGAAATCCTAATATAAAAGATTTATTTTGACGAGCTACCAACAATAATATTGCCCAAGATCGGGGTGAGGGGGTAGCCTGTGAAACACTTTTTTTCGGGTAAAAAGTTACTAAAATACGATTAACTAAATTGATTTTTTTTAAAGTGAGTTTTCAAAAATGTCTCGTAGAGGTTAAAAGATTATCTAAGCTCACCGAGTCTCACCACCACATATAAGTGATGTTCGGAGATGGAGGTGATCTTCAGCGGGGTTGCCGAGATGAACCCAAAATACCTGCTTTGTAGTATATCGCAAGGGCATAAGGTATACAAATCACACAATTGCTTGTAGTCTATGAGCACCATATGGCAACACCGCTTGTTGGTTCGTTCACGAAAGACACACCTCTATTTTAATTTGAGTTATACTGTGTTTACATTATAACCTATAACCTAACATAACCTAACCCGACCCTGTAATTTTATTATTTCATAGTAATTATTGTAAAGTATAAGGGCGTTGTTTACAATACATGTTTTCCATGTTGTCCCGTTATGCAGTTGTTTTGTTTACTTGTACGCTTTCGATCCATAAATTAATGGGCTTTTAATACGAGGTTTTTTCCATCTTGCGCGCTTTCAATGTTCTCCAAAAGCTACACAGGAAAAGCCACCCTTAGTATACCCGAGAAGGATTCGAGCTTTGATCTTCCCGTCATTGGCAATCCGGTCTATTAATGAGTAATTTCTTAGACCAATAGACCAATAGGTTAGCTGAATATTTTCTAAAGCACACTACTTAAACGATCTTGCCCAAAGCAAATGCAAATTCAGGAAAGCAATACACATTTATTTAAAAGATGAATGTTAAACTTCTCTCTCTCTCTCTCTCTCTCTCTCTCTCACACACACACACCCACCCACACACACACACAAAGAACGGTTCTTTTTTATTTTATTTAGTGATCTAAAATTAAAGATTGCGCTCAACTATAATCTCATTTGCCCAGACTTCATAAAAAAAAAGTCCCAAAGAACAATGTTGATCACACACGCACGCACACTCAACACATCTACTTTCTCTCTTCCCTTACTATCCCTTTATTTATGTCAATTCCCTCGCAGCCTTTGTCACTTTGTCTTTATTCCTCCATTCCACGTATATCTTCCATCATTCTGTCTTCTACTTCTCTCTTTTGGACACACTTTATCCTCTCCTCTTTCCCCTTATTACGGCACAGATAGGCGAGTACTCCGAACACCGAGGGCTTCATAAAATACAATCTCGTGGCACATTGCCGGGTCTCCATCAAGTCATAACTCTTCTTCAAGAAGTGATAAACTCTTCCTTCTACTTTCTTCCCTAAAAAAAAAAGAGGAGAGAACGATCTAAAAAAATAAAAAATAAAGTAGTGTAGTCGTGAAAGAGAGGGGGTGTATGGGTGAGGGGTGTGTCATTCATTACCTCTAACGAAAGCTACCACATCCCGTCCGTTCCCCACCCCTCATTTAAACCAGAGGGCCGTAGCGCAAAGAAGCAATGACGCGGACCTTTTACGCGATGGTCAGTGTGCTACAAGGGTGTGTGATGTTTATGACAGGCCTCGTCCATCTTCATTAGATGTGAAAGAATATGTCATCTGGAAGTTTATTCATAAAATAGAGCGTCGACTTTTGAATTTCATATCATTCCCTAAAACTGTAGAAGTAAAACAACCAATGTCCCGTCCCCCCCCCCCTCACCGTGCCTTATCACTCGTTATAGTTACACACACAAATCGTATAGTTAGTGTGAATACCCGTCAGACGAATAGGGGAAGTTTTAACAGCACATGGTCAAAAGGCCTCACTGCTTATTTTCTTCCCTCTCTTTATATTTCGTACATTGGCATCTAAGTATGAAGGTGTTTAGAGTGCGTCAAGCTAATACGCATTCCGCTTCGCAAAATAGTATTACTATTAGCTACGAGTCTTACTACCCATTCGGGTAGTACGCACTTAAGCTAATGTGTAATGGTAGGGTGATTGTGCGATGAAATGGAGGACCTACAGTTTAGCGTGGAATCCTAACTACGGTGGAAGCCTGGCTTCGCCAAATAGCTTCGAATTCACCAAGTAGAAGACGTAGTTAAATAAGCGAGAAAGATACTATAATTTGGCTTACAAAGATGCCCTACTACACAAATGATGTCGCAGTTTTATCTTTTCACGATGTTTTGCTACCCGTACGTAATGCCGGTTTACGTAATATATTTGGTGGGCCTCGGAGTAGAATACAGAGAATACAGCGTATCCCCTCCATAAAACTATGTAAATTGCATCATGGCGGATTTGAGTTACTTTACAGCTACTACTTTACATCCATTACTTTTTCCAGTTTGTGGCCCGAGTATTTTTTTTTACTAAAGCCATATATTTTCCACTACCGGCTTGCTAGGCCTGTCACGGCTTCATATGCCTTACAATATACCTTAAGACTAGGACAGGCACAATAATTTATCACTATGAAATGGTAACCCCACATTTAACCAATGATAAATTTTCATCCATGCCGGGAATCGAACCAATAAACCTAAGTTCAGCAGACAGACATGTTATCGACTGAGCTACGGTGACAAATAGCGGGTCTGAGTAAAAGTGAAACCTAAGCAACGCTTTGATTCTAAACAAATGAAATGATAACAAAATGTAATAAAGATTTAATAAAAACCAATTTTTACCTAACTATTTCATGAAGAAAGAAAAATTATTGTAGGCACTAAGCAAGAAGGTATAGAAAATTAAAGTTAACGATTTCTTTCTTGTGGATGTTTGAAGAGGCCCCGAGACAATCTCCCCTTCTTAAATACGGCACTGCCCGTACGGGTTATACGCAAATCATATACATCTAAAACGTGAACCATAGTGATTAACCAGAGTTTTACTATACAATTTTTTCATATTCCCCCTCCCCCCTTAATAATTCTAACTTTAAATACCAAGGATGTGCAATACTAAAAGAATCCAAAACGAAAGCTGCAATTTCAGAAAAATACCATATCTTTCGAGATAAATTTCTCAAGTTTATACACAACTTTTATTTAAAAAATAAAAGCATTAACTTCGCGGATTATCATTTATCAGGGTCAACAACATTTAAATAGTCCATATGCAATTTATACATACTTTGCGTAAGCTATAAAGATAGGGTTCTCAGTGTCGTAAGAAATTGTCCGAGAAGATTAAAAAATAATTTTGGGCTTTAGATTTCACAGAATTAACAAAACGTCAGACCTGCCTTTACTACAAACCCTGAGGGTCATACGCAAGAACTTCACTAAATGGACACTAGCGTGGGTTTGCTTGTGTCATCATAGGTTAAAATGTGGAGCGATAGTGTGCTCGGGACCACACTATCGGTCCACTAAACATTCACTAACGTTCTTGCATACCGCCCTGACAATTGGACAAGCAGGAGAGTCGCTTAGTTTTTTTAATGAATACTTTATTTTTGCGCCACGTCTTACTACCTGTTTGAGTTATGCGCATATACGTGAATGGGTCTATCAATTAGGAAGGCTATATTAAAAGGCAGTGTAAACGCATTTGCACAGAAGAAATGTGGAAAGCCATTTTGTAAAAAAAAAAAAAAACCCCATTATATCCGACCTAGATTTAAACCTTTATCTCCCCGTCATCGGCAGTCTAGTTTACTGTGCGAGTAGCGCGTTAGGCCATGATGCCAACAAAGCGGGTTTCATTAATACTAATTGAACATTTTTCAAAACGGAAGATTTCCCGAGAAAAAAATAGGAGAATATATATAAATATTACGCGGACCAATGATTTCGACTACCCATTTCCATGTCTTAAGCTGGGATGGAAGGGGGCAGGAGTATAAGTGAGTATTTATGCAGTTTTTATGTAAAACATTTTTTTTTTGCTAAAATAAATCATAAATTGCTCCAACAGACGAATATAGTTTGATTTGTAATATAAACAGTTCTTGAATGTTTGTCATGAGCATTTTGGACATTTGATGGAATGAGGAACGGACTTCACTCTCACTCTCTCTTCTAGACGAGCTTCCGGTACCATAGGGGCAAGGGAGTCACCCTCCGGGTTTGGGGAGAACCCTTTTTTTTAATAAAAAGAAAGCAAATACAGGTCAGTTTATCGATGCCCATGGAAAACATTTAAGATCTATTGAGATTATTATTTGTACAAATTAGATTAACGTATATACTGAAACAATATTTGATTTAATCTAGACAAAAATAATATAAAACTGAAAATATTGACCTTATTTCACGCAATTTTTATCCTGATTTTAATTTGAGTAAGGGTTCCCTAACCCCTCAAATTCTCGCATTATTTGAACTTCCCTATATCTTCTAGCACGTGACAATACATCTTTTAGGACCGGTTTTGTGACTACCGGATAGATATTGCTATCGGGAGGTTAAAGGTTATTAGCCACTTTAATATTTTACGCGTATTATAAACTGAATTTATCCACCGGATAGCTATCTGAAGGATAAATAAATTTGTATGCAGAAAACGCAAGGTTGGTACGGTTTTTACTGGTGCGCGCATGCGTATAAACCCTGCTGCTACCGCTACTACCTGGCGACTGGCTACATCGCTCAACATTTGTTAAATAATGGCGGCTAAACGAGTGCGAGTAAACAGATGGCACCACGTGGGCGCAGAAGCTAAGATCTCTTGCAAGTACTAATTTCGGTGTCCGCCAAAATGTGGTCAATAGTTCGGTACAAAGTTTATAAAATTTCATTTATTCTACTCACATTTTGATAATTTGTTCTTATATAAATATAACTCTACAAATAGCTTGTCATCTTATATAAAAGTTTGAATTACATGTTCTAACTTTATACACATGAACCAAGATTTTAACCTAAATCAGATTCTGGTAGGTGAAACTTCATGAAAAACAACGCGTCACTAAGGCAATAACCATTTTAACTTTCAGATAAAAGTAATCATGTACTTAGAACCTCCTGATAAAAATGTGACGGATAAATACATTTAATATGGCAGATAAATACTATCTGGTTGTCTGTCATAAGACGCACTTTAAACTTATCGACCAGAGATAAATATTTATCTGCCAGATTAATATGTATTCAGGAGTCATAAGACCGGCTCTAAGGGAAAAGAAGAAAATACCAAATACATTTCTGTGGTCGAATGGTCTAAAGTGTCACTCTCATGTTATACTGACCTGCTGAAGACGGAGAGACTAGGGTTCGAACATCGGTTGGTTCTGCTTAAGTTTTTTCCCCCACTAACTGTTTACCAATCTCCTTTCACGCTAATACGGCTAGATTAACTCTAAAATGCTTCCTTCCTCCTCCCTGACTCATTAAAGTAACTATCATATATGCGTATAACCTCCTCGCTGAGTCAGATGCCGTGGACGATATTCCTATTAATTATTATTCAATTTATAATCACATTTATTCAGATCCAATATGTTTTTAATTATTATTATATTAGAGAACATTATAAGTAGTTTTTTTTGTTTGAGTAAGTATCTCCCACCCTTGAAACAATTATTCTATTCACCTTTGTGACGAATTAATTCGGATGGTCTGCGTTCTTCTGTAGTTGCAAGATGGCTCTTAGTCCCGGGCTCAATTACCTCATCTAGGTGTTATTTTTAAAACTATATTAATAAGACACGGTGATAAAAAAGAAAGGAAAAGAGAAATTTGAACCCGTGTAAGCAACGTATTTCCAAGCTTTGGTCCCTGGATGAACATAATGCGCGCCACGAATTTGGTGGAGGGGGCATATTGGAAGCGTGGGTGGAGAAGATCAAAGAGGGGAGAGGAAGGGTTTAAGCCATGTAGTTATCCCTACATATCACTCCTCCCTCCCCCCCAATACAATCCATGTTATTGCAGACCAACATCATCGATTACACTGTGAGACAGTGTATGAATATCGTATCCCTGTTGAACATATCAATCCCTGAATGGACAGTCTATCTCGAGGGGATGATTACAGTTCGTCCGATTTTAATAGGGAGAAAGTAGTTTTACATTTAACTCAACCATTTTGATGATATAAACATAAATAAAGTAACGTGATCAGCAATTTTCAATATTATCGATATATATATATATATATATATATATATATATATATAATTAACAGTAATAACGTCCACGTGATTTGGCTCAGAGAGGAGGGGGTAGGGTTTAGTCTAAATGGCTGTCGGTTGGTTGGCAATTTAATTCCTGAGAATAGCAGTAGCCTATATCCGTTAATAGTGATCGTTTCTATTATTTATTTTATTATATATATATATATCGATAATATTGAAAATTGCTGATCACGTTACTTTATTATATATATATATAAAATAGTAGGATACATTTTTATCAATGTCGACCTCATTTTTATTTTCTAATATTTTTTTTTACCAGAATCCTACGATACAATAACATCTATAGTACAATTTTCATAGAAAGATCAATTTTGGAAATAAAAACATATTGATAACAACAACATTGATAACATTTTAACATTATATTAAGTTTACTTTATAGGCGCAGATAATATCTATCAAAAGTGACAGCTGCAGATACCATGACTTAACGTATGAATACGCGAAAGAAGAATTAATAACCTCTATATGTACAGTACATTGAAATGTAAATATTTTTAAAACTTAAGAAGAGATCAAATAAGTAGGAAAAGAGTTTTTGTACACTTAATAAAAAACATTAAAAACTGCTAGTGAGAGCTGAAGGAGAAATCAGAGGACGAGGCGAATTGACGGTCTAAGATCACTGACAAAAGAAATTGACCTATCGTAAGAAATAACACCTAATAATAGTTATATTAATAATAAGAATAATAATTTCAAAAGTGCTACTCAGTAGTTCCTATTTAAGGATGAATAGTCAAGCAAAATTATATTTGTTCGTAGAAATTTCATTAGTAACGTATATAGGCTACCGCTATTCTCCGGAGTTAGTTAAATAGAGAGTAGAATACAGAGTAACCGAATTGTCAACCAACCGACCGCCATTAAGACTAAACCCTTTCCCCTCCCCGCTAAGTCAAATTACGTGGACGTTATTACTATTAAATTATTATTCAATTTACAATCACAATTATTCAGATTCCATATGTTTTTAATCATTATTATAAGAAGGTATACATAGTTGTTTTTTTTGTGGATAAGTATCTCCCACCCTTGAACCAATTATCTGAGACACCTTTGTGACGAATTAATTCGGATGGTCTACGTTCTTCTGTAGTTACAAGATGGCTCTTAGTCCCGGTTCAATTCCCGCATCAAAGCGTCATTTTAAAAACTATATACGTCTATAGTGACACAAATATATAAAGACTTTAGATTTTTTTTAAAAAACCTGGCCTTACCAATACCTCTTTGGGTTATACGCCTATGTACTAATTACACTAATAGGCCCTATATTAGGGATAAGAAAGGTTGAATTTGAGAGGAAGTGTACTCCCATTTAGGTGTAGGGATAGTGAAAAACCATCATACTCAGTACACCCAACTGGGATCGATCCTCATCTTCACCAGTCTTGTTTATTGCGAGAGTAGCTCCAAAGATCAGGCGGCCACCGAAGCTGATGAGATTTTATGTTAGTAAGATTAAACTACTACCGATACTATTCATTAACTACGGGCTAATACTTTTAGACGATTTTCACAGAAAAGGAAGAAATGGGGAAAAAAATAGTATTCGGGCTTACCTATCTTAATTATATTTTACCACCTGTTCGGGCTTCCGAATATACTGTACACTAATGTGTTAGGAGCTAGGGAGATATTTTATAAAATATGTACCCACATTTACGTGGAGGAAAAGTATGAAACCATTTAACAAAATACCCTTACTACACACAAATAGGATTCAACCTTCGATCTGATCATCAGCGTCAGTCTAATCCATTTCCATTTAGACCATTCACGCCAAATAGTGTATATAGTTAAACAGCTATAGAAAGTTTATACATTTTCAGTCTAAGTACAGTATTATATATAATATTGTGCGTCTGGGATACATCAACCTGTAGCTCATTTTGTGTAAAGATTATCCAGTACTAGTGTACCGTTGTCCAGGGTACGCCCGAATGTACTAATTGTACATCCTTTCCGTGGAGGCTCTTTCCATGTCTCGATGAGGTGATGGTGATACTGAGTATAAGGGTGTGGAACCAGTGGAAACACTTAAACGTAACTTAAGCCTAACTAACCAAACCCTGGTGGCCGTTGGGATATCCATGGTACCAACCGAGAATCGAACACGGGACCCCTAGGATCGTAGCCAGTCGCACTGACCACCACACCACGGGGCCGGTTAGTATGGTATATTGAAAGTTAAATACATCCTACCCCCTAAATAATAATCAAATATACAGCAAAAAGGACCTATATGTTGTGCAATCCAGAACATATTTTCCTTCAATGACGTAATAATACGTGCAATATTGAAGGGACCAACGTGACGTCATTTTATACCCTGCCATTGAGATGCCATAGAGACCGCGCCTGTCTGTTGCAGGGGAAATGGCTTTGCATACGCGGTCTATATAATAATACGTCTATTGTCTCTTGATTACGAGCTCTTCCATTGAACATTCAATGACGCAGTGATTGCCAATACCGAACCCGCCACTAATTTAGTTCATAGTACGCCATAGTTAATAAATGCAAGGTCCGTTTATAATATTTAACCTACATTTTACTTGATAAAATGTGAATCAAATACATAATTTTATAAATAACACACATGTCCACGTTGTAGCAATTTTTTTTTCCCCCATTCTTTTTGTTTGTTGTTTGATTGAGGCTTATTACCCAGAGATCATACATCCTATATACAGCGTGTACTACAATCTACAAGACTATTTCCTCAAATGATGTCACGACCGCAGAGTTAAGGTGCGAGGCCTCAACATACTTGCTGTAATCAGTATATTTATTAAATAGCCAAATAATAATACTATCGATAAGCATTATATATCCAAAAGTTACAGTTCCAGATTTAACCTATAATATTCAAAGTTGTTGTCTTTGAGTGGGTCCTATAATGCTGTGATTTTCACTTCATTCATATAATAATTTTCGCCCACGAAACTAGTATTTTGAATAATATAATGGATACAACTATAGTTTTATAATACTAAGATATAAGGTTATATATCACCTAGCCCCTCTATAGTTAAATACTATCTATTCTGCTGGGGTTTTTTTTTACCCGTACCCGCGAACGAGGTGCACAGTGTCAGGGTAATAAAGTCTGATTTGAACAGTGAGCGGAAGATCGGGGTTCAATTTCCAACATAATTTTCTAAGGGTGTTTTTTTTTTGTCCTAAATGGCTATACACTCTTTCTCTACGCGAATACGTATACATTAAAAAAAAAACTATACAGCCCTTAACCCTACCGAATAAGTTTAGAGACGGTGAAAATAAAAATAAAATATAAAAAGTCAGTAAATGCATATACTTCATGCAGTTAAACGGTATGTTTAGTACTAAGCAACTCGCTTCGGTGGCCACATTGTCTAAGGCGTCACTCTCGCCACAGACTAGATTAACGATGACGGCTCGAAACTCAGTCGGGTGTACTGAGGTTAGTTTTTTCAAAATGGGTTTTCACTCACACTCCAGGTAAATGCGGGTACACTTCCTCTAAATATAACTTTCCTTATACCTGAAACCATTAGCGTAACTAATATCTAAGCGTATAGCCCAAACGTGTAATTGACGCGGTGCTTATTGAGAAACTAGGCAGTAGTTATTTAATATTCATCCGATATACCTACTTTACATTAAGAAAGGTTTGATTAATACTTACTTTATGGCATTAGGATCTCGAATGTTCAATACCCAACTTACAAAAGTACGACACCTGTCCCTATCTTGGGCTAGTTCTATCCAGTCCATCTGATTACACACTATCTCTTTCACGTCCAGTCTAATGTTATCACCCGCCTCGGTGGCGTAGTTGGCTAACGCGCTTGTCGAGTTGAGCTCGACTACTGAGGACGGGGAGATCGAGGTTCGAATCTCGGTCGGGTGAACTGGGGGCGGAGGGGTGTTTCCTAAATGTTTTTTCCACTCTCCCTCCACGCAAATGCGGGTTCATTTCCTCTAATTCAACCTTCACAATTCCTAATCCATTAGCGTAATTAGTACTTAAAGCGTATAACCCGAACGGG
>CABFOV010003991.1:17922-58074 GCA_902141375.1 Timema poppense | reverse complement strand
TTGACATCAAGCATGTACCCTCTGAAGACCAGCTAGCAGATATACTAACCAAACCTCTTCCACGTGATCGTTTTCAGACACTCCGCGGTGCAATTGGAATGACAAAACTGTAGAGCTAATAAATGCTTCTCATTGACATTGATATGTATATATAGCTGTTTATCATTTTTGTTTTGTTTTTGAATCTAATTAGTAACTACACTTAAACAAGCCATATTTCTAACCATTTGCAACACTGTAAACAGGCATTCATTTAGTAGGAGTGTCAAAATATGTTTAAAATATCATGCTTGTTTAGGCCTAACCTCGTAACCAATAGTGTGGCGCACGAGTACATTCATTAAAGCCCTTTTTTTTGCTAGTCTTGTTGTTGGCGTCATGTAATAGTCATGTTGAACTTTTACCGTGTGCGTTCTGTTAAATAAGAACAGTGCGTTCCAAACTTCAAACAAAATGTTTAACATCGACAGTCACAACAAATTTGTGCTAACCAAATCACTTCCCATGTTTGCCAATTGCTGAAATCTTAATGTGCGTGCTCTTAGACGGCTTAACCTTATCAAAATGTTTATTTCTTTATTTTCAAGTACAAATGTGTCCTGACACTCTTTTAATACATCACACATAGCTATTATTTATATTATAAACAACATTTAGTCATCGCAATTGAAATGTATGTAAAAACTTGAAAATTGAAAATTCATAAATCAAATTTTCAATTATTTAAATTGAGGTATCCAATCCTACTATTTTCCAAGTGTTTATCTTATTCTACAACTCAGAGGTTTCCATCTATAAAATGTTTTTTTTCCACAAAACAAATGCAAGTATTGTGTATAGCCTGACTGGCCACTTCACTACATTAATTTGAATATTTTCATTTGGCCATTGCTACTTGTAAAGTATCTACATCGCGCTCAATAGCCACAAAGGTAGGGGCAATGTAAAACATGTATCCGACAGTAACTTTTGTTTTATCCCCTTCCTCACGCCCCTTTCACAAGTAACAACCCTCTACTGGAACACATTTATTAGCAACATCTCCAACTAGAGCGAAGAACATTGTTTTAAAGTGAGAGTGCAGCCCTTGACACGATTCTCTTAGAATATAAAGCAATCCGGACCGACTTGCTATTGGTGCAGACTTCATCCCGCAAGAAGGCCACTCGTGCTTAGGCAGACAAGGAGTACAACCTCTCTTGCAGGCTTACTGACGATATACCGATATAACCTCTTATCAAGGCTATGTATCTCAATAAAACATTGTATTAAACCTGTGCGAGCCCTCGTCATTTTGAGTTTGAATCAGAATCTTATTATGATTCTATCTCGATTAGAAACGTTGAATCTTAATATTGGAGGACTCGGATTATATTAACATTACTATAATTAGACAACAAGCAGTTATTTGATGGAGTGAGGAGATAAACAACGTCAGTTGGAGGTCGTGAAGTGGAGGACAGTTGTTTGGTGGAGTGAGGAGATAAACAACATGAGTTGGAGGTCTTGAAGGAGTGAGGTGGAGGACAGTTGTTTGGTGGAGTGAGGAGATAAACAACATGAGTTGGAGGTCGTGAAGGAGTGACGTGGAGGACAGTTGTTTGATGGAGTGAGGAGATAAACAACGTCAGTTGGAGGTTGTGACGTGGAGGACAGTTGTTTGGTGGAGTGAGGAGATAAACAACATGAGTTGGAGGTCGTGAAGGAGTGACGTGGAGGACAGTTATTTGATGGAGTGAGGAGATAAACAACGTCAGTTGGAGGTTGTGAAGTGGAGGACAGTTGTTTGTTGGAGTGAGGAGAGAAACAACGTGAGTTGGAGGTCGTGACGTGGAGGACAGTTGTTTGTTGGAGTGAGGAGAGAAACAACGTGAGTTGGAGGTCGTGAAGTGGAGGACAGTTGTTTGTTGGAGTGAGGAGAGAAACAACGTGAGTTGGAGGTCGTGACGTGGAGGACAGTTGAGACAGATAATATCTTGTTTTATTATCAAAATTTGGTGTGACCTTTTCGCTCTGTGATATTAGTGCTATTTACTACATTTTTATTTATCAAACTTAACCTTAAATTTGTATCAACACGTTTTGAAAAACACTAAGCAGGCATGAAATAAATTATTCGTTTCATATCTGAACCTATTATCAAATAAAATATTTGATACACATTTTTTAAACATGGGACTCGACTTAAACTAGATTTGATCAAACTAACTTAGTATAAGACATGATTCAGACTTGACTCCACATTTTTTGGGGCATGGGATTTGACTTGGACTTGACTCGACATATTTTTAAGGCTGAGATTTGATTTATTCTTGACTCGACTTTTTTTTTTATGAATGCGATATAATTCGATTCTAGTAAGTTAGCCAAGAATCGGATTTGATTAGAAATTAATAATTATGAATTCACACAGGCTTACAACCATTTATTAAAAATGTAGTGCTCATATTTTAGCATTCATTCATAAGTAACAAGGAGCTAATAATAAATGTCGGTAGATACGTATGTATCTTGCGCCCTATTACAGAACAATAGTCGAATGGTTATTAATAAGTAACACGTGTATCGATAAGCTCAAGGCGGACCTTTGAGCTGATTACAATCTGAACCTAACACTTTCGGTCACAAACAACGACAATGCAAAACATTTTCTAGTTTTACTATCTATGTACTAATTATTCTAATTTGTTAGGGATGAGAAAGATTGTATTTATAAGAAATGTACCTGCATTTTCATGGGTGGAAAATGGAAAACTATTTTTTTAAATACCTCTGAGTACAACCGAAAGGGATCGAACCTCAACATTCCCGTCATTCGTAAACCTGTCTATTGCGAGAGCTATGCCTTAGACCATGTGGCCACCAAAGTGAGTATTTTATAGTTAAGGAGCACCATGTATTCTTGAATATACTCAAAATTTTATAATATATAGTTAATATATTCCTATTTATGTTTGTGAAAACTGTTTAGTTCTCTTAGCCTCAAAGGTAAGTCTTGGTTTCAGTATTGTTTAGGGCCATTGTGTGGTTACAACAAGGATAAACAATTGTTACATAATATGTAAGTAGTTATTTGTAAAATGTAAATATTAGGGTATTTTCCGTGTGCCCATTAAGTCCCGTCCAGTGTATTTGCAAAGATGCTATAATATTCTAGAATGTGTTTCCTTGCTCAGGCGGGATCTATAGTAGAATGTCCTATATCTGAGGGCGTATCTCTAAAACATTTACTATTTTAGTTCACTGACATAACAACAATTTGAAGAAATATAGTTTAGATTTTGGCTCATAAAATTTTAAATAATGTTTAAACGGGAACATTATTTTCTCTTGGTTATCAAAGGCCCTAATCATAGAACTAAACATACAAATCATTACTATAAAGGGTATAAAATAAAGTTGGGACTTCCAAGGTCATACATTCTAAACAACATCCCATTTTGGAAGTTTCCAATGATAACCTCTGACCATATCTCTACTATTAAGTTGTGTGGGTTGGTCAGAGGTCACAACATTTAGGGGAACCCCTGGAACAATCATTGGCTAGCCTTACTATGTACCTGAACTAGTAGCAACTAATAGAATAACTCTTTTATTGCCTACGTCACAAGATAACTTGTTAGCCATGAAGGCCTTTCATCAAGATACTAACCATAATTTCTTGGTCTCCCAATCTGGTCAATGATGGTTTGAGTTGTGTCCTCTAACAAATGACTCTTGTCATCGCTTGGAGAGAATGTCATCGGGTGGATCTCGAGCTCGTCAAAATAGTTCAGTATAGTTGTCTCATCGGTATTGTTCCTCCTGCCAACAATACATTAACAAGTCGACTTTACAAAAGGGCCTTAAGATGTCAAATATTATACTGTTTGAGAAGTTATTTGAACAATTATATCGAGGTAGTCTTTGAGTTTATCTTGCCTAATTCATTTATACCCTAGTTTACATAAAAGTTATCATAATTAGAGAAGAAGGGAAAATTACAAATATTAATTCAGAGACAATGTTTCAATATGAATATAAGAACCAGCATATATTAATAATAAAGTCTTAAATAAAACATGAGTTAGAAGATGTAGAAAAGCAAATTTATCATAATCTATTGAAAAAGTTCTTATTCATCATGATGAACAGTTTCCAGCCACCAGCTGGGTTTGTTTGGAGTGCAAACCTCTCCACCTCCTCCTTTCCTCCAACCAGCTCTCCCCCTCCACCTAGGCCTAGTCCTCTCCTCTCTCCTCCTTACTCCTTTCAGCCATCTTCCCCTTGGTCTTCATCTCGGCCTCCTACCCCCACCTCTATATCATATCAGTGAAAAATATCAAAATGGAATAACTTTTAAAAAAGTTATTTTTTGTGTTTTTGGAGGGTATTATATGAATTAATAAGTACTAGGGTAGATTTATGTAAACCCCCACACCTAGATTAAAATGGTGGCAAGTGACGCCATTACATCTAGCTCTTCACGTGAGGACGACGAATGGACTGGAAGAAAGCCAAGATCTCCCTCGGGTGAGGAGTATGAAGACGAGACACAGACTGAGGCTCCCTACAGAGGATTCTTGGAGGCAATTGAGGAAATCTTTATTGGGGGGCAGAAAATCACAGAAAACAAGCTTCAGCAGCTTAACTGAGAGTTAATGGAATACGCCATGCAAATGGCAAAGGTAGAAGGAAGGCTGGAAAGGACAGAAGAGGAATGCATCAAGCTGAAAAAGGAAAATGAAAAGCTAAGAAACTAAGGAGATCAATCAGGTAATATCCTACGAGGGGGTTGTGGCAAGAGGAAAATTCGCAGAAGCAGTGGTTGCTAGAAGAAGTATGAATCAAGCAAGATAGCAAAAGGAAAGTGTAATTTTTGTATCATTGAAGTACAGGAATGGAATACAAGAATCATTACCTTAGACCAGATAGTAGAGGAGCTTACTCAAAGAGCTGATTGGCTCCCTAAGACTCGGGGTGATAAACCAGACACATAATCCATTAACTTATGTGGGGAGGGTGGAGCATCTACCAAAATTGACGTTACCCTATGTACCTTGAGGTATTAGAGCCGATTAATTGTTTGAGAATGTTGGAAAATGCAACAATAATTGACCACAATTTGATAGTCTTCGAACTGACCACTATAGGAAGCAATAATCAAATGGATAAGCGCACATGACGGAAATATTATTTGCGTCGTGCGGACTGTGATAAGTTGAGGGAGGTAGTAGAGATGCCAACGATAGTGGAGATAGGTGCTAATATAATTCAAAAAGCAAAGGATCTGACTTGGGTTCTGCAGGAAACCATAAGGACGGTCATACCTATTCATAAGGGATACAAGAAGGTAGGGAATAGACCCTGGAATGACTGACTGCTGATACTACGAGGGTAAACTAGGAAGGCAAGACGAATATACCAAAGGTGTAATGATCCTGTAGGTATACCTTTATTGTTGACCACCTATAGGAACAAGAAAGTTGAATACGAAACGAATATAGGAGCGGTAAAAATAAATATCTAGGAGGAATTTGTCAAAGTGGAATTAGTAGCAAACCCATGGGGAATCGAGTACAAAATAGCGTTGGGTAAAATAAGAGCACCATCATCCCTCTCAACGTTAAAAATATCAAACGGAACTACGACGACATGCTGGCAGGACACCGCTAAGCTCTTGATGGAAGCCCTAATCCCTGATGACTAACTGGAGGGTGAAACTTCGAAACAGCTAGAACTGAGAAGACTGCTTGGTGAAAAGCTTGAATAAAATATGGATGCTGAATCTGTGACGATGGAAGAGACGAGTAGGCTCATAAACTCCTAAAGGAAAAAGAAAGCACCAGGTTCAGAAGGAAGTGCTACAGCAGACAGAAGAGGGAATATCTCTCTTCTTAGCATCACTCATAAGCTAATGCCTTGCTCAAGGTAGTATCCCTAATATCTGTAAACAGAGCGAGGTAATAGCGCTATGGGGGAGGACAAGGACACGCAACTCCCAAAGTCATACCAGCTGATCTGTCTGCTAATACGTGCGGGAAACTTCAAGAGAAGGTTCTGTGTGAGAGAATACTGAGACATAAAGAGCTGGTAGTAATGCACGAGCAGTAGTATGGCTTTTGGAGAGGCAGGTCTACAAAGAATGTGATCGCAAGGGCTATAAGCCTGGTCGATCTTGCGGGGGATAAATACGTCATGGGAATCTTTGTGTACATTTTGGGGGCTCTCAATAATATATGGTAGCCTTCGTTATTTTCTAAATTCAGGGATTTAAGGTTTCCTAAGAACTTATATAGGAGTCTGAGGGACTATTTCAGAAACAGATACCCCACCCTGAGATGTCCAGGAGGGAAAGTGGAAAAGATTCTTACAAAGGGATGTCCCCAGGGATCGGTTTGTGGGTCGGTCTTCTAGGACATAGGTATGGAGCCAAGTCTGAGTTTAAATCTCTCTCTGAGACGACGGTTGCTGTCACCTTGGCTGACAATTTTTAATTATAGTGTGTGGAACTCAAGACATAATATCGAAGAGAAATGCAACCGAGTGCTTGGAGGCTTGAGTACCTGGTGCAGTAGTGTCAAGTTGAAGATGGCGCCAGCGAAGACTACATACATGGCATTTAAGGGGATTGTAAAAAGAGATCCAATCATAAAAGTAGAAGGACCTAAAATCAGGATAAGTAGATCCAATAGGTACCTGAGGGTTATGCTTGATGAGAAATGTAATTTCGCAGAGCATGTGGAGATGGTGTGTTCTAAGGCAATGAGGGCTATGAACTGGATTATAATCATAGGGCAAAGGCACCTTCAACTACCTATGACCCTCATAAACACATATCATCAGATTATTCTCCTTTCCATAGTGGGATATATTGCCAGCACATGGGCATTTAGACAAAAAGGAAGGTAATTGTGAACTTCTTGAGAAGTCTTCAGAGAACAAGATTACTGGAATTAACTGGGGCATATAGAACAACGTCCAGAAGACTCGTTATGCATGGCTCTCAGGATATGTCCACTGGACATGCAAATAAGGAAGAGAAGGGACCTATATTGGCTTAAGAAGGATGATGTTGTTAAGGTAGAGCAACTGATGAAAAGAGGGACAGCCACGGTGGATGGAATCGCTTTGACGTTACAAGAGAAGTGGCAGGAAGAATGAGACGAAATCACTTCTGGTTGAAGAGAGGACCAATTTTTCCTGAATATTTTGAAAGGTTGTAAATAAAACATCTTGTCCCTTTAAAAGGCCTACTTCACTACATTACCGGAAAGGGACCATACAGGGCTATGTTATATGAGTTGGGCCTGGTAGATACCAAGGACTGTGAATGCGGGAACGAAGATACACCTGAGCACGTGGTGCTATATTGTGGCTTGACAATAAATATAAGAAAACCATATATAAATGAAATTAAAGGATGACAGGTGTGGGACTTGTTAAGGGACTCGGATGGATGGGGATACCAGACTCCATGACGAACTTGATGTCGGAAATGGAGAAGAAGGAGTATATGGCAAATAATGTAGGAAGAAAAATACGAGAAATTGAAGTAGAAGAATAGGAAGAGGATAGCGAGACAGAGACCAGCGACTTGAATGCAGGCGAAATATCAGAGGAGGGAAATACGCTCTTAAATTGGGTGAAGTAGACAATAAATTAGAATTGGCTCCATGAAAAAGGAGAAGATATAAGATTGGGACCAACTGCAGCAAAAGGCAAGCGGTGATGCTTGTTGTGTAAATGTTGGAAGACACTTCAAGCCGAGATGTGGGTGGTAAAAAGCAAGACCAGAATACAGAGATAAAGGGAAATTTCCCTGGACAAGAGGCTCAGCGTGTTTGTTAACAAACAAGTAACTTAGAGAAAAAATAGACCAAGGTGAATAAAACAAAATAATGATGTTCAAAAATATGTTATACAATATTTCACCGCATCAATCCATGAATTATGCTAGGAGATGAATACAATACATTTGACATAGGTACTAGCTCCAAATTGTCTGATAATCTTCTCCACAAGGTGAAAATCAGGGTATGATAATTTTCTCAGCTCCTGAGTGTAGATATGACCTTCATATCTTCAAGCAAGAACGTTTTAGGATCTGTCTCAATGACCTTACAGACAATGAACAATTCCCCTTTCCAGTTTGCTGTATACCATTTAGTGAAAACGTACTAATACCAACATATAAGCCTAAATGGTGTAAGATCAGTCTTTTTTACTTTCTCGCTATCTTACAGGTAGAGAAATTAAAGTGATCATCAGAAAAAAAAAATGAACTCGAGATTTTGATGAATGCCAACGTTTCATGACCCCCCGAATCCAAAAAAGTTGTTTTTGAATTTCCGTCTGTCTGTCTGTCTGTCTGTCTGTCTGTCTGTCTGTCTGCCTGCCTGTAACTCGGACTAGAGTCTAAACTATTTACCAATCAGGCTACAACTTGGTATCTGGGGTTTTCATAGGGTTGCCCCAAGGGGTTTTTGGATATTGGTTATCCAACCATAAAATTAAGGGTAGTTTACTTAAGGGCAAAAGGAGAAAAATTGTATTTTCTCAAAATCGGCTCTCACGACTTTGATTAAATTTCATTTCAAAACATTTTTAAATATTCCAAACAAAACGGCTACTTTCAATATTTTGGCAAAATGACTTTAAGGGTACAAGTCTGGTGCATAAATTCTTATATTATATCATATCTCCGTAACTCTTTGAGGTATGAAATTACATTGCAAATATGTAGGCCTATTTATAATACTAAACTTTTATTGGAAACAATTTTTTTTATAAAACCAATAACTTTCAAGCTATACGCAAATATATACACTTTTCGAACACTAAAGGTAAATTATTACGACTGTAAAAAAAAATCTAACCAGAAATGTTGATGTATGTCAAGGTGTGTCTGTTTAACCCTAAAATTAAGAGTACTTCAATAAAAAGTGAAAAGAGAAAAAAAATTATATTCTCAAAATGGGTTCTAACGATTTTCATTAAAATTCGTATCTAGACGTCGATTAAGATTATAAACAAAATGGATATTTTCATTTCTCCACATCTATTTGATATAATAAATAACTTAGCTTTGTAAAATTGTAGTACTATTAAAAATAGAAAAAACTTTCATATAAAATATATTTTATTAAACCAATAATTCCTGAGATATTGGTAATATATTAATACAATTCTGTGAGCTTTACTTGAAGAAATACTACAACAATGTTCTAGCTCTATCATTTTAGATTCAATATTTACCTATTGTATTGGTCAAAATTTATAAATGAGGAATTTAATAGCAATGCAATAACCATTAGATGTACAACCTCTACTGGTGGTCTAGGTGTTAGACTTTGGTACTATGGGTCCGGGGTTCAATCCTTGGTCCTGGCACAGATTTCTCTGATTGCCAAACCCTTCCTTCACCTCTGACAAGACGTGCATTAATCACAACTTGTGAATGTGGGGAATTCCAGGCCTCCACCGTGGTTCGGATCTGACGTTAAATTGTAGGTCCTCCATTTCATCTCACAATTACCCTACCATTACACATTAGCGTAAGTGCGTACATCCCGAATGGGTAGTAAGATGTGGTGATAATAACAATAATAATAATAACTAGGGGGCGGATTTTGCCCTAAATGCCTGTTTTATTCCTATACTTTGAAAAGTAGGCTTTTGAGGTATAAGTTTATTTTCGATGATTGCGAAGATAATATGATAAGTTTTATAGTGCCTATAAATGCCTATTTCGCTGTTTAGTGCCTATTTTACAAATGGGAGCCTTAAAGTGCCTTGTTTTATCTCTCTCTTCCTCCCACCCTCTTCTTTTCTCTCTAAATACTTGCGTCCCCCCTCCCCCCTCCTATGATTGGTTCAGACTGGTCAGTCTGGCAACAAAGAGTTTCTTCTAGCGCACAACAATGTCAGTTCATTCAGTGGTTGTGTACATCACGCTGTTGTTAGATGTTCATATCTGTTCATTAATATTTCTTTGTATTGGACTCGGGGTAAATTATTGAACCAGTATAAAGTGCCTAAAGAGAAATCGTGTAAAAGTGTATTATTCAAACAGCGGATTGGTGGTGATAGGAATTTCTCAACGGATGGCAAAATAACTTTGTCAGCCATGTTCCAAGGAGGTAAGTTATCTTTTAAAAGGGGAAAAGAAATTATTAATTTTGAAAGTCGAGGGTTTATTAAATATATTGTCTACTGTTTAAAAGTATATCACGATTATTTGCTATTGTTGAAACAAGGTTTCATTTCTTATTGAAGGATTTCAACGATAAAGTGGAAATATTTACCAAAGCATTACATTACGATCGGGAAAAAAAAGCATCTTACTTCTCTTGTTAGGTAGAATCCACATATATTACTGGGTGAAAACTTCCATTTTTAATATTTAGGTAAAATGCGAGAAGAAGTATCACCTAAAACAACACAAAAATACCGCAATACATATGAAGAATTCCAGAAAGAAAACGGGATATAAACAATTTTTTCCTAAAGTTAACGCTACCGATAAAACCCAAGAGCAATTTTCTGCTGACTTATGCTCTGCGATGGTAGCTGCAAATATTCCTTGGAATAAGCTGGAGAATCCATAATTCTAATGCTTTTCTCAACAAATATACCAACATGAAGATACCAGACGAATCAACTCTGAGGAAACACTACTTGCATTCAACCTATTCATCCGTAAGTTTTTACAATAGCAGTTTTTTCTTTCTGACATTAAAACATATTAACTGAATTGTATTTATTTAAACTATTTACAGTAAACATTCTTTTTATTTCGTTTAAGACAGTTGAGAAAATCCGAGAGGATATTGGAGAATCATACATCTGGGTTACTGTTGATGAAACCACTGACCGCTGTGGCAGATATGTTGCAAATGTTGTTGTTGGAAAACTAGACTCTGCGAGTCCTGGGAAACCTCGCTTGGTTGTTTCAAAGATGCTCGAGGCAACCAACAGCTCGACAATTGCCAAAGTTGTTCGTGATGCTTTGCGTAAGAATATAATATAGTTACATAATATATACTGTGTTAATTTAATGATTCGCATTGTTAGTCCTGTAAAAATTATAATCATAAATAAGTTAATTTGTTTATATTAGGTGTCCTGAGGCCATCAGAAAACAACGACGAAAGGTGTTTGGTGTTGCTGACAGACAGTGTGGCCTACATGTTGAAAGCGGCTGCAAACTTAAAAGTATTCTACACCAAGCTAATTCACGTGACTTGTCTGGCGCAAGCTGTTCATAGGGTTTCAGAAGATATTATATCACCTTTTCCAAATGTTAACGCTATTATTTCCTCAGACAAGAAAGTGTTTTTGAAGGCTCCATCACGAATCTTCTCATTTAAGGCCACCATACCCAACACACCCTTGCCACCACAACTAGTGTTAACGCGTTGGGGTACATGGCTTCATGCTGCGTTGTACTACGCAGATTACCTGGGTGACATCCAAAAGGTATTATACAATACACTATCTTTAGGTGCGTTTCCAAATTAAAATTGCAGTGAGCGTTTACCACCAGTTTTATTGATTCCAACTGTCCGTCCACATTATTGGAAAAAAATTAATTTAATGGTTATACTTGTAGAACACAATATATTGATAGAATGGTGAGTTTTGCTATATCAACCGGTTTTCTTGTAGGTAGTCCAAATATTTGACTAGGAACAAGCTGTCGCCATTGCAGAAGCAAATGCTGCCATCTCCCGCCCAAGTGTCAGTGCGGGTTTGGTATATGTAAAAATCAATTTTGGAAATCTTTCTGGAGCAATCCCAGCTTTAGAGACGAGGGATTTGCCTCTTGTGAGAGCTGTGAAGATAATGCGGGGAATAGAAGAAACCCTGACTCAGGCTTCGGGCTCATTTGGCACAGCCATCGTCGACAAATTTAACAGAGTATTTCTGCGACACCCTGGGGGGAGAGTGATGACAAGTATTGCGGACATCTTAGAAGGACAAACCACATCACTCCCAGAAGTCAAGCTTAGTCCAGCTTAAATAGCTTGTCTGAAGTTTGGCCCGATGACTTCATGTGAAGTCTAGAGAAGTTTCTCACAGTATAAAAACATTTTGTCAGACAACAGAATAAAATTTACACCTGAAAATCTTGTGAAGTATTTGATAATTAACTCTAATCGTTATTAATATGTGTTTATAGAAAGTGTATGCTGTATTTTAAGAGTGAATAACATTTTTGAGTGTTTTGGTGCCTTTTTTTCATTGCTATGCCTATTTATGTACCTATTTTTTCTTTTTAGTGCCTATTTATTGCCTTTTTTACTTTATAATGCCTATTTATGTTCATATTTTTGTGATTTTTAGTGTCTATTTGCCTTCCTTTTTTTAAAATTTTAGTGCCTATAAATCCGCCCCCTAATAATAATAATAATAATAATAATAAAATGTCGAAAATTTTAACAAGAAGTCGATAATAGCGATATTTCGAGGATTTTAATTCTTTAAAAATAAAATTATAAAATTTAAAACCGGGAGTCAAAAGATGTTTTGCATAAGTATAGCGTAATTTATGTTCGTGTTTGCCAGTGTGTATTATTTCGTTACACATATATTACGAGTTTTGAGTATATATTTCCATTTTTAAACAAAGAAGAGAGAAAGTCAGTGCGGGGCTCCAGACAATTTACTTAGCACACCTTCTTACTTCCAATCCGGGTTATATCTTATGATCTAATTACGCTAATGGTTTTAGGGGTTAGGAAGGTTATATTTAGAAGTAGTGTACCCACATATGTATGGAAGGAAAGTGGACATCCATTTAGGAAAAACCACCCTCAGTACAGTCGAGTGTTATTTGAACCTCGATATCCCCGTCATCGGCAGTCTAGTCTATCACGAGAGTAGCGCGTCAGACCATGCAGCCATCAAAGTGAGTATAATCAGTCGTTTTGGGATGTAGGTAAACATTATGTTGAAGACTAATATCGCTATCATTGGTGATAGTATCTTAATGGTTCACATATCCATGGTTCAAGTTGCGCTAAAGTTATCATCACCAATCATACCAACCTTTGCATGAGGCAGCCGGCTCTTCATTATAAACTAGCTCTTCTTTCAATCCACCATGCATGGGTTTTGACCACCAAGTTTTATACCTACACATGTTGTAACTTGCAAGGTTACAATCCTCTCCAATAATATTACTTATCCTGAGCTCTATTCCGTCTTTATATCTAGCATATAAGCCTTCCTTACACATTATACATAATACAAAATAAGCCTATATGTTATTATTAGCCGTTCTATCTTACGACAAGTCCGTTTATTTTGGCAGTGAACTTAGACCACCAATGTGCCCTGTCCTCCCCCTCCTCCTTCAGTTCCCAAAATTGTCTTCTTTCATTTAAGTCATCCAATGTTGGAGTCCTCCTTTTTCCTAAGCTCCTCTTTCCCTCATAATTTCCATCCATGACGTTGTGGAGAAGACAGTAATTTCTAAGATTGTGTCCTATCCATTTTTCTTTGCACCAAAGAGTCACATCCATAATGGTTATCTTCTCACCTACTCTTCTTAGGACTTCTTCATTTGTCATCCCCTTGTCCACCTGATATTCTCAAGTCTTCCTGAGCATCAAATTTCAAATTTCTCCAAGTATTTATTTGCCATCTTCCTAAGAGTCCAAGTTTCTGTTCCATACAACGTGATGATCAAAATGTAGCATTTCGTCAGTTTCTTCTTCAGTTACAAACTCAACTTGATATCCATAAGTAACCTCTTCTTTTTGAAATCTTCTTTGGCCATGGCGATCCTCGACCTAATTTCCTTGATGCAGCAGGCATCCTTTGTCAACAAACTTCCTAGGTACTTGAGATGCTTTATGTTTTCCTGCTCATGGTATCCAATTTTGATTTTTAATGGCTCTCCAGTTTTTAAAAGCACAGTCATTTTTGACTTCTTAATATCGATCTCCATGTCATACCTTCTACCTATCTCCACCAACTGGTCCATTATTTCCTGCAACTCTTCTTTACTTTTTTTCAGCAATGCTAGATCATTTGCGTATTTTATTGAGTTGATGATGCGTCCTCCTATCCTGAAATTGCCACGTATCTCTATTACCTCCATGACCAGCTAATTGCCATACAATTTGGACAGAGTAGGTGACAAAAAGCATCCCTGTTTAATTTATTTTCTTATCTATATGCTATTGGTCTATCCAACATTCAGCCTCACCTTCACTCTCTATCCCAGGTACAGGTTTAAAATCGACCTTCTGTCCCCCCAGTTGATGCCAATCTTCTTGAATATTCCCATCAGTTTCTTCCATTTCACTCTATCAAACGCCTTTGGCCAGTAGATGAAACCACTGTAGACTTCTTCCTTGACTTCCAGCACTCTTTCTGAAACTAGTCTTACTATCTCGATGGCATCTCTGGCTCCTTTTTCTGAATCCAAATTTGACTTTTTCCATCACACTCTCTATTTTCTGTTTCAGTCACCTGTTAAGTATTATTTACCATGACCTTTTCCAAATGAGAGATGAGGCTAGTGGTCCTGTGGTAACTACATTCCTTGGCTTTCTTCTTCTGCCTTAGAACCACCATAGTTACGTATAGAAAGTCGTTGAACTTTTCATGTTTCGTAGATTCTATTTATACGTTGAACTTTTCCTGTTTCGTAGATTCTATTTATAAGTTTTGTCAGAGCTATTAATCCAATGTTTCACAGTTGACTCAGAGGGGCAGCCGGTATGTCACCATTTCCAACAGATTTACTTCTTCCAATGACCTTTATGGTTATCTCCACTTTAATCATTAAAATTATGGTACAATTTTTATCTTCCTCTTCCACTTCTTCTGCTTCAATCTCTAGGAGTGACATTGTGAGAAATTCAAACAAACAAAAGTTAAGTGAGTTTATTTTTGAGGGTGCTAGATGAAATGTTTCGAAAAGTGAAGTAGATTGCACGAAAACCTTGGTAGTAACAGAATTGCTTCAGAAAATGAAAGAAGGAAGAAAGTAGAAGCATGTCAACGACGAATAATATATTAAACTAAATAACGAGTTAAAGAATGAAACAGACAAAGCGAGGAAATACGGTATAGATAAGACATACGACGAGAGTATCGAATTGTAGATAAAAGGGAGGTATGACATCATGTACCATAAATCAAAGGAACTGGGAGGAAATTAAAACAAAGGTGTGCGAACAATCATAATAGAAAACCCCAAAGTTCAGATAGAGATGGATATTAAAATAGTTATTACGATTTAGAAAAGCTATATGACAAGGAAAATCGACCAAGGAGACTAGAGACTGAAATAAAAGGAGAGGTAGAGGAAAACAAAAAAGACCCAAAATATTAAAAAGGAAAGTGGAGAGAGCCATAAAGAACATGCGAGGAAGGAAATCATCTGGAGATGACATAGCAGCTGTTCTTCTGAAAGAAATGGCCCTGACAATACTTATAAATAGGATATACAAAACAGGAGAATGGTTCAAGGAATGTCTAGACATACTAGACTATACTCAAAGGACGACTGGGAAATAAAATATAAAATGGGATTGAAGAAGACCAATTTGTATTCAGAAAGGTAAAGAAACTAGAGATGCTGATTATAATTTTAGAAAGAGTTCTGGAAGTCAAGGAAGAAGTCTACATTGATTTTATCAACTTGCAAAAGGAGTTTGAAGGAGTTAAAAGGAAGAAAGTGATGGAAATAATCAAGAAGGTTGGCATCGACTAGAAGAACTAATGTAAAATTTGTATTTGATAGAGTGAGTGAAGATGAAGCTGAATGATGGCGAAACCAACAACGTGGAGATAGGAAGGTAAGTGAACCAGGGATGTGGTTTGTCACCTAGTCTATTCCACTTGTATTGAGAGTAGTTGGTCAGCCACAGTTTGAAAAAGTCTGATCTAAGATATTATTTTAGTTATCCATCCTGATATTATCTATTTTTTGTGATTCAAAAAAAGAAGCTACAGTTATTTTTTACTATGCTTGTAACGTTTAACAAAGTATCAGATGTAAAATACATAGCACATGCCACGCATACACTTTTACAGTGTATTTTATCACCACGTCTTAATACTCGTTCGGGTTAAAAAGATCTTTACGCTCCTATCTACAATATTCAACGTGTTAATCAATAGAGCAAGCTCATATTTTTTACAGTAACCTACATACTGAAAATCAAAATAGTTTTTTAAGTAGATGAAAAAAGAATGGTAATAAGAAGGATGAGATTAACCTGACCACTTAACCCTATTTCTGTCACCTCTTCCTCCCTAATTCGACCATTCTTCAAACTTTCTACCTTTTTCATCTTGGCCAAGGAATGGCGTTCATAGACGGGTGAAATAGAAATGCCAACATTATTTGTAGCGTGAACCCCTTATTAAATTACTTTATTCGATTTACAAATAACCCATCTATGTTCCTATATTAAATGCCGTTCGCTCCCCAGACATTTATGTCTTCAAGAACATTTATTTTTTGGATTTTTCAAAAGGAAAATTATTTAATTTTAAACTATGTCTATAAGTCTATATATTATGAAGAGAACCATAGAAAACAGTTTCTTATCCATTCCAGTAAAGACAAAATTTTATATTATTGATAGTTTTATCAGCATATAGCACAATCTAAACGTTTTTGTGACATTATCAAAAGTCAATCTACGTCAGGACTGGTGGTAGCTGAAAGCTAGCAGAAAATGTTTATTGCAAACTTTGGTTTAAAGTCACTAATGTTAACCTATGGGGAAATAATAATAATTTTCTTAGTAACATTATATATATATTATATCTATATTATCTCTCTCTCTCTCTCTCTATATATATATATATATATGTATACACACACACCTAATAATGTCGTTCCCTAATGGGGTAGGCAAGAAACGGTGTATATAGCTCAAAAAACAGCTCCGTACTTAACCTACCCTCACTAAATTTCTCCACATGTCCCTATCCTTGAATGCTACCTTCGCTTTAACAAAATCCATACATAGTCATACATGCTATTTTTATCTTTAAACTCTTGATGTTTCTCTTTTTCACATAGTCATCTACAACATTTAGCCATGTTGTACATAGCTTATCCCTTCCTTTATATCCATACACTCTTCCTTCATATATTTGCTTCACCGCTCGAGCCACACTCATCCTCTCAACATGCTCATAAGACCACTATGTATTTTGTTTGGGATTGCGTCACTGAAAGCCAGTAGATTAACAATATTCATTAATCAAGTACAAAACAAACTAGTGCCTGAAGTCAGTGGTGGATTAATCCATTAGAGGCACATACTCGTGTATTATAAAAACAATCATATTGTGCATTACTTTTAGTATTATTTGTATGTATATTTTTTCTTGTGCATATTAATAAAATGAATAAGTTTATATATTTAATGTTATTACATTTTTAATATTTCGTCGGCACGAGACCAATTTTAAACACGCGTGTCGTAACTTTTGTTTTTGTTAATGTGCTACGTAATGTCTGCCCTTAGTAAAGCGTGATTTCTTTGATATCAATGGTTTTTTAGAATTGGTGTCACTTCACGGCTATTGTGGCTTCATAGGAGAGTACATTGTATTATCTAAGAGTAGGAGGTTATGGTTACAATGGAATTGGAGGGTCTGGTATGTTTGTAAGACATGTTTGAAAACAAAACCATCACTTAATGGTTTTGAAAGAGCTCTTCTCACTCATAACATCATCTAAATTTAAAAAATCAACTTTACTCCACGCATTTTTGCAACGTTTTTCTCAGTACACATATATACAACAATATTCTCACTGTGTTATATTTTATATCAATTAATAAAACAATAAAAATAAAAGCAAAAAGACTTGTTGATGCCCTGAGCGGTGATCTTGTACCTGAACTCGGCGAGCTTTGAGATCATCTTCTCCTCTGAGTAAGAAGACGCTTGGATCTCTTGTTCCGTCATGTCCATCACTCGCTCACACAACAACTCATCGCTGGCTTCCAGACTAAGCACAAACTCTGAAACAGTTTATTTATTACCAATTAGTAATTTTAATTAGTTTGGAAACTTTAATTGTAACTAAATATAATTTATATGATTTTAGACTTTAGTAAGCGGGAGTTTATCTTTAACTCTCTAATAATCATGCAAATTTTGATCTTGAGATTATGTTGAATCTTGAAGTTTTATGTGGCCCCGAATCCTAAAAAAAAAGGTAATTTTGCAATACTGTATGTACCTTTGTCAGTTTGTTTGTTCAGGGGACTACAAACGAAACTACGTTTGGATTTATTCAAAATTTATATTTTTATGGCCATAACTGTTTTTTTATATTCAACCAGACACATTAGAAGGATTAAAACTGTGAAACTCCTGGGCGACCCTTTATCGCTCAAATAAAACTGTAAAGTACGGAAAATATTTTGACAGAGCTTCCTTCCCATCACTAAGATCCTGGTCGTCAATTCACCCGCGATAATACCTTCTTCCATCCACTCAAAAGGTTCTCCTAGAACACACAGTAAACTCCTAGCCACCATTTTGTTTGCTCCCATTACTCTTAATGATGCAGTTGTAGAGTTACCGCTAATCCACGGGTGATAGGAAGGTTTTGTTCAGTTCAGTTTTGACTATTAATGTTCAAGCATGTACCCTCTAAGAGTTCTCATTATAGCCTTGACGTCGAAAGGAATGTATCTAAATCAATAAAATATTTAATTGTCAGTTTTCACCAACACCTACACCATTGTTAAAATATGATTTAGTGTTATATATTGCAAGAGGAAACAAAATTCTGTTTTATCTCCAGAGTCCGTGGGTGACATCATGGCGCCGCTTCTACGAGTCATTGGTATCAACAACTCTGACTGTGTATACGACACACATGAGACCATTACCTAGAAGGCTACTCTGATGCACTACGTGTTCTTACTTAGGCGGGAAATTGAGAGCCTTAAAATCAATATAAGAACAGACACTGATACGTGTGTACCATTCTGGTTTAGGAGAGTGTGCGTGAAATTTCATTTTCTTCGCTGCTCAACATTAACCGTCCTTACCAAAAATGTTACGTCAATCAGCCGGGTACCGTTGTATCTTCAATCTACTACGGCGTTCCCTATCAACGCCGGCATGGAATAGAGGGTTTTTTTCAGTGGCTTGTTCAAGAGCGTCGTACCATTGCTGACGAGCGGCTCTAAATCCGTCGGAAAACAGGTGCTTCATACAGGCCATGATGTGCTCTCTGACTTATCCAATCAATGTCGTTCGTTCGAAGAGGCACTACGCCAATACGCCAGCGAGGCTGGAAAACGAAAGGCTCGACAAAAGATCGACACATCGATGTACGGCTACGAATATAGATGAAACCGTAAGAAGCATCGGCGTAAGTCTTCTGTTGTAGCCCAACGTAAAATGGCCAAGGAAGAAGATATTTTATTTGGAAATGTATTTACTACACCCCCAGTCCTGCTAATGTGCCAACAGTGGACTCAATTTAATTTCCGTCTCACCTACGCAAACCATTCTCGAAAACGGACAATGGATCCTGTACAAACCTGTTTCACCCTGTTTTACCGTTACGAGTAAAGGCATATTTTATATCGATCTTTTACGTACAACGCTAAAATCGTAAGACTCGGTGGTAGTACTTTCATGGATGTGGATCAAATGGGCCCTGTCAACAATTGGGGAGAAATATGTGTTGAGGATGCCGAGAATCATATACTATCAGTGAGTACGCTGGTTCACGTATGGACGTGCAAGCTCATGGCAGCACTAATAGGGTTCCTGACCACTGATGGACCCGCTGAGATGAGACTCATCTACAGGAAAATGTCTGTCGAGAAGTTGGTTAAGAGATTCCTCCGCCAAAGATGTAGGTACTGCTATGGAGGGAACGAGACCTACTGTACGCGCACTGGCTACAAGTCATGCGGGTACAATGGGGTGGCTGCGATAAGAGATAATAATATGGCGTGCCTACGCGACTATGAAATAGTGGCATCGGGGCTGATTGGGTTTCCTCGACCACATGTTTTATAAACAAGGGTGAGAGGGGAAGCATGGGTCACCCTGTAAGAGAGGGGGTAGTAGACGAAGGGTCAATAATTGGTTTGGTGGGCTCAAATCTGAGACACGTTAAGCGAGGTAACAGACTCTACATGATCCAGAATCCTGAGAATGATCCAGTGATGAAGTTCATCAAGGAATATTTTCAAGAAGGTGGCTATGATTGAGTCAAGGTATCGAGTGGAGATCTTCAAATCGATATATAGGTGGAGTATGAGAGTCATTTTTGAAATTCTCTTCTCTGAGGCCTATAGGATATCGAGGGAGAGGTCGTGCTGAGTTCACCTCCAGATGATGGGATTAGGGATTGGGGTTTGGAGAGGATAGGAACATCAAAATGCCATATTTTATCAAAAGCTGAGTGAATGCTTCTACATGGCAGTAGAAAAACATGGCCCGGGCATGGGTGCAATTGCGGTACTATAGCTACTGTGGATGGATAGGGTGATGGAGTACTTTTCTGATAGGGAGAAAGTGCTGTAGGGTAGGGATATACGGATCGTGTCAACTCGGAGAGCCCAATACAAGACCTATGGGTCTGGAGGGGAGTATCTGGTCATGACATATGCGTGGAACGGCAAAATCTGGCCAGGGAACAAATTCTGGAATGTGAAGTTTGGTTCTACAGGGCACTTGGAGGCAGCATCCTCAACGCTAATATCGCAGGTCCAGAATACGGCGATAAACCCCCAAGTGTTGACCAACATCTGCAGAGTTTGTGAGGACTCCCTTAGTGATCCTCCGGTAGCCATACCTGTAAGGTCCAAGATTAAGATAGGTGCGAAGTCACGGGATAAGTCAAAGGAGATGATCGCTGAAAAAAAATCTAGCTTGGCACTAAGACAAAGCAAAATTGGAAGTTACGGACACATGGCCTTGGCTGCGGAAGGAGGAGGTATGAGAGCGGGCCGGACTGTAAGTTGGTAAGTAAGGGCAGTCAGATGAGGGAAGATAAAGAATGGGAAGTTACGGACACATGGCGTTGGCTGCGGAAGGAGGAGGTATGAGAGCGGGACGGACTGTAGGTTGGTAAGTAAGGGCAGTCAGACGAGGGAAGATAAAAAATTGGAAGGGGAATTGGCAAAAGGAATATGATATGTGCCATCTCAAGCGTATGGGGCTTTCGAGAAGACCTTGTGGTTGTCCAGGTTGGAGGAGAAAAATACCCATACTAAGACTGGGCTACGAACGAGGTGGGAGTATTATGTTCCCTACTCCTGAATCGTTGGAAAGGATTCAAATAAAATTAATGAAATTACCAACAGAGTTAGCAAGTTTGTTGGATCTCATAGAACAGGTGTTCAAGAGAAGAGGAGTTCAGCTAGGAGAGCACGTACCAGCAGTTTGTGGCAGCCCGCGGTCGTAAAGCCTTTAATCTAACTGTAGAGTGGCCAGCGTGCTACGCACTTACACATAATACATAATGGTTAGTAGTATACTTAAAATAGGCCAGATCAAAGTGATGAGAAGTGTGATCATGCTGCATGAGATTCGTAAGCTGTCGGAGGAAATGAAGCTCGATGTCGTATGTATACAAGAGCCCTACACCTTAAGAAGAAAAGTTCCACACATGCCGGTGGTTGCTAGAAAAGTCACAAGTGGAAATATGCCAATGAACGCCATTGTTATATTCAATAGGGACATTGTAACGTTTCCCGTCACATGGACCTCTCCTCCGATATTTAGCTTAGCCCGTTAAATAAATGATTTGTTTACTGTGGTAGCATGCCCACCGTAATCGGATACTTCCTGTGATGCGGGGACGTTAACGGTGCTTACTTCCACCACGGGGCGCTATGGTACATACAACAGCGCTATGAACTATCCGTGGCCTACGTGAGAACTTGAGCGGTGAACTGTGGTTGAGTAAAATTAGAAGAGTTTGTGTCTGTGTTCCGCGGTACGAGCTCGGGAGTGTATGTGTGTTGGACTTGAACGCCTGGACTATGAAGACCCTCTGTCTCCGTGGGGAGGATTTGGAGCGAAGTTTTGTGGCAGGGGTGAGGTGGACCTATTCTTATTAATTAATCCAAATCATATAAACGATCTATTACAACTTTCAGAGTGGTTTTATTTTTTTGGTAATGTTTACATATTTGCACCCGTTCTAATGGGATAGTAGTGAAATAATTGGCTGGTCAGGAAGGGGGAAAACTGCTTGGCGTAAGTCTGGGTAGTATTAAAACTCCCCTTCAGTGATTAAGTTAAGGGTTAGTTATGATAATGACCTTCTTTCTGAACTGTAATATGTTACTAATTGGTGTCTGTAATGAACAGCTATGTGAAAAGTTTTGGGGATCAATTTATTTGATCTCAACTAGTTGGATTGATCACTTATATTTTTTTCTAATTACTATAGAATAGGATTAGATTGATCACTTATAATTTTTTTCTAATTGCACTACCGGTATGATAAATACATAATGAGTCAGAACATTTTATGTACATGTTATTGTATGCAGCGAGGGGTTATAGTTATTTAAATAATATATTTATGTTAATACTTAAGGTTGTTATTAGTGTACTCATATTACCAGAAAGACAGTTTTTGGAGCAGTAAATTAGAATTTTTAGTCCTAAAATGTTGGGGGCTTAGAATGTTAGTGGTATTTATAACTTCTGAAGTTACGGTTAAATTGTATTGAACTTTGTAAAGAGAAGCTATATTTTTGGTTGGATCCATACTGCATATATATGGGGTTTGTAGGTTCTGGGTTCGGCGTCTGGTGCCGGGAGTTAGGTTCCACGGACCCCATCAGTGGTACTCCGTCACTGGTTGCATACCCGGGGCTAGTGACCGGAGGCACTCCTGAGTGGCCGACCAACTGGACACCCCTGAGGTTCCATGTGTAGTGTATGGTTATGCGCAGGACTCGCAGAGAACGCTAAGTGCTATATAAAGACGCTTGTATTTGAAGATGGACTTTAGATGGCACTATCTTAGAAAGTGACTGTTGTGCCTATTGTAGAGTAGAGTAGCGTTAGGTTTAGTTGAGATGTGCATCTCCCAATGTTTATATTTCCTGAAGTGTGTGTAAAGTCAATAAATTGTTTTCCTTAATACATTTGTAAAGTAGTTTACTATTTATTTTAAACTAACCTATTAATGTTTCGACTCATATTTTCACTTTTTAAATAATTATATGCTTCACACATTTCATTCATGCTTAGAACTTGAATCTATTGTCTAGTGAAATAAAGACAAAGGCTTAACCAAACATTTAATTGGAAATGTTTTAACCAAAATAATGTGTGAATTTAAAATTGAGATAAGGAATTTTTTTTGTGTGTGTAAGCCCTCCTTGCTTTTTGAACAATATTTTTTGTTAACTATTACAGTAACCCTAGGGACCCAATTTCCGGGATTGGGATAACCCTCATATATATGAGGAATTATCAGGTATGGCAGATGTGATCATGGTAAACCCATGAAGGCCTATGGGTTTAATGGGGAGCCTCGTTGCCTTCCAAGCAGCTGATCCCTGACCGAGAGGTCCCTTATTTGTCCGGGTCTACCTTACCAGGGGGAGTGTTGATCTTCATATCTACATCGGGCAACTGAACGAATTTCTCGTTAATGTTCATGCTCACTATCGCCAACGAGGTGGCGCCCAACCATCAAAACTCTCCTGGGCCAACCTTAAATTTAGGGTGACCATTAACTATAGCTCTAAGACCACGCCCTTCTCCACTGATGCGACGCGCGAGGTGACAACATCACCGTGACTAGCACAGCTAAGTAATCAATGGGTAACGTTTGTGGAGCTGGAAACTGGTGCCAGAAGGGTTGTGATGGAAAACCTGTACTTTCAGTTTAGGCATACAATTGAGCTGTACTTGGACTAGATGGAAGTACTGTGTAGGATGTACACTGGCGAACCACTCATAATTGCTGCCGATGCCAATGCCAAGTCTCCTATGTGGCATGGTCGGGTGGCGATCGGAGGGGACAAGAGAAATGATGCAGGGAGACCACGCAGGAGAGGGTGAGCCCTTGAAGTTGAAAACCAGCCGGAAAATCCCCCCACGTATAAGAGAAGGGTTGGGGCGTCTACGAACATTGATGTCACATTCATGCCGCCAGAGATGCTATCCACGTTGAAAAGAGAGGATGGCAACACCACGATGAACTGAGTGGAATCCGCGGAATTACAGATGGAGACCTTATTACCAGATGACGACGAGGAAGCAGACAAGGAAGAATAGAGGGTGTTAAGAGGGGCCATGACTCAGGATATGTATGCCAATGAGGAACCAGTGGTATTGGTCAGTCAGGACGAGGTGATCGGGACTATTGCTCAGATGGGGAATTAGAAAGCACCTGGCCAGATGGGATAATATTCGAGGTGCTACAAAAGACGTCAGACCTCACAGCCTCTTACCTTGCAGGCCTGCTAAACGAATGCCTCTCTCAGAGCAGAATCCTGAACATCTGGATGCAGAGCGAGGTAATCGTGTTAAGCAAGGGTGAGGACAAATATCCACTTCTTCCAAAGTCATATAGACCCATCTGCCTTCTTAACACGAGGGGCAAACTACAGGAAAAAATAATGTGCGAAAGATAACTAAGCCATAGGACAGAAGTGGGCATGCATCAACAGCAGTATGTCTTTCGAAGGGGTAAATCAACATAGGATGCCTTCTGTAGATCAATGGAATTGATCTACTCGGCTGCTGACAGATACGTGGTGGGGATATCCATAGATATCTCGGAGGCGTTTGACAACCTATGGTGGCAAGCGTTGTTCGGCTGGTTAATAGAACTTCAGTGTCCAGGATAATTGCACAGAAGCTTGAAGGACTACTGCTGAAACAAGTTTGCCACCCTGAGGTGTTCGAGTACCAGCGTGTAGAAAAGACTGACAAAGGGATGCCCCCATGGATCGATCTGCGGGTCAATATTCTGGGATGTGGGAATGGAGCTGAGGCTTCAGGTGTTGTTGGAGATCTCTGAAATAGAATAGTCGGCTTCGCGGATGATCTTCTAATAGTGGTAGAAAGTAACTCAAGGAAGAGCCTGAAGGAAAGATGTAATCGGTGCTGGTTGGGCTGGGAAGGTGGAGCAAAAGTGTCAAACCAAACATGGCATTGGTGAAGACGACATTTTTGCTATTCATGGCGAGATTGGTGCGGAATCCTGCAATAAAGTTCGAGGGTAAGAACTTGAGAAGGATCCAAACAGTCAGATACCTGGGAGTCTCTTTCGATGAGAATAGAAACCTCACGACGCATATAGAGGAAGTGATGGGGAGAGCTCAGCGGGTCATGAATAAGATTATAAACATTGGACAGAGGAGGTTCCACCTGCCCATGCGGATAATAAATACATATCACCAAGCGATCCTTCTTTCTATTGTTGGCTATGGAGCATGCGTCTGGGCCCACAGACTAATCAACGTCGTGCCGGCTAGAGCTGTCCAGATTATACAGAGGAATGTCCTTCTGAGACTTGCTGGAACCTACTGGACAGTGGCGACAGATGCATTGTGTGTTGCCCTAGGTGTTTGATCGTTTGTCCTTCTGGTTAAGAAGAAAGCAATTGGGTACTGGAAAAGGAAGAGTAACTGGGACATAGTTAGGATACTCGCCTCACCGGAGGTGGAAACATCTGAAGACGCAAAGATTGCTCGGTTGAGAGAATGGCAGAGATGCCAAGAGGGCAGTGAAACTGGTAGAAGGGCTTATCAACTCTTTCCCAATATGTTTGAAAGGATTGATAATGTAAATCTGGAACCATCCCTGGATCTGGTCCATTTCATCACAGGGAAGGAGCCATACACAAAATCCTTAAGTAAGATGGGATTTGTCGAATATGATCTGTGTGAATGTGGTGAGGTGGGTACTCTGAAACACGTTGTGTTGGAATGTGCCCGTACGCTTGAGATAAGAAGACCGAACCAGCAGGAAGTGCAAGGGAGACTGGTTGGGGGTATCCTGAGAGATCCCACCCATTGGAGGCTCCTAGACAAGCTAACAACGGAAGCTTCAAAAAGGGATAAGGCGGAATACATAATGGAACTGTGAAAGGACGAATAATGGGACAAAGACTAAACAAGCAGAGGGCCAGAGATGGAAGGGGGGAGAGACTAGTGACATTGACGAGGGCAGTGACAGTAATGAAGACGGAGACTATGACAATAACAATGACAGGGACGAGGGCAGAAACACTGGAAGCGGGACAGTGACGGACGTGGGTGAGATATTAGCCGGGGGAGAATAATGGAAGGAGAAGTTTGCTTTTGAATAAATATTGATATACAATAGGAAAATTGAGAGATTCCGGGAAGTGGCAAACACATAGCTTTGTAGGACTAGTATACCAGTTCGGCCGATGAATCCGGAGGATTACTTAGGTAACCCCGGTAATCCGAAGGATCATCATTCCAGCCGAACATCGGGGAAAGGTGAGGAAATAAATAGGACGTAGGGGGGAACCCTGTGTCTACAGATCTCTCTACTTGGAAACAAGAAGAGTAGGATCAGGTCTTGTAAAGGCCCTTTGCGTCAAAATGGAGATAGGTGGCTGCTCAGAAGTCCCCTTTTACCATCGGGTTATCAGATGTTCCCAGATTGTATGAATTTTTTAGATTAGATAGCTGTAAGACTATGATAAGACTAGAAGGGAGGGAAATTAGTTGGGTAGGCTAGGAGAAACAATTTCAGGGTATGTATAAATAGGAGAAAGACAAGAAAGGAAGTGGTTTGTGCTTAAGACTAGATGGAACACCAACTCCAATAAGGCGCCTCCCAAGGTGGTGGATAGGGGAATGCTCGCTGCTGCTGGGTGCATCGTCGGGCTGGGATGAGAAACCATGTCTGATGGGGTAACCAGTGGAGGAGGGTACCAAGGAAGTAATACACCCGGGGTGGACCAACTGGAATGAGACTGAAATTTTATCTAGAGTAGGTACTTTAGGTATCAAACCTGTTTAGACAAAAGAAAAATTGGAAATTGTATAGTAGTAGAAAATTCTTTGGAAATGTGTAAATATGTCCTGGATTTAAAATTGTAAGATGCTAGACCAAAATATATAATAAACAATATAATAAATATGTCAACAATTGGGTGCACTCGCGATTTACCCAAGTAGATGTGTTTTTAAACGAAAGATTCATCTCCCTAATCAGCAATACGTATGATTATAGATCGTGAATTGATACGTTGCTCAATTACGCCAGTGAATCCAAAATAACTCATATGACCTGGGGTCTATGTTACCCAGACAACCCCAGCACTTTTGAAGAGATTAACAACACAATGAGGGTTTTGAGGCTCATCGTACTCTTTCTGCATTGGGGTATCTAGAAGTGATGTGTTCAACCAACAGAAATATAATTATGTTAAAAGGTACCGAACTCAGCGTAAGTGAGCTGGATGAGTGACCATGGAGGACCCCGGGTGATTGACCGTGGAGGACACCGGGTGATTGACCATGGAGGACACCGGGTGATTGACCATGGAGGACACCGGGTGATTGACCATGGAGGACACCGGGTGATTGACCATGGAGAATCCCGGGTGATTGACTATGGAGGACCCCGGGTGATTGACCATGGAGGACACCGGGCGATTGACCATGGAGGAAACCGGGCGATTGACCATGGAGAATCCCGGGTGATTGACCATGGAGAATCCCGGGTGATTGACCATGGAGGACACCGGGTGATTGACCATGGAGAATCCCGGGTGATTGACCATGGAGGACCCCGGGTGATTGACCATGGAGGAAACCGGGTGATTGACCATGGAGGACACCGGGTGATTGACCATGGAGGACACCGGCTGATTGACCATGGAGGACACCGGGTGATTGACCATGGAGAATCCCGGGTGATTGACCATGGAGAACCCTCTGGGCCTGGATTCACTAACGAGTGCAATTCTGCTCCAGTGCAATCTAGAAATGGCGCAACTTTGCACCCAAGATACTACCGAAGATGCGCCTTATTATTTACGCCATTTCCGTATTCACTAAACAAGGTGCAAATTGATGGCATTATTATGATGACGTCACCATAAACGTCATCAGTCGCACTCTTTTCAACTAATCGTAATGAATAATTTACTTTTAAAGTCAAGGTTACTTTATTTTAAATCTCTAAAGAAAATGACAGCAAATAAAAAGATTTTTAAACATTTTTCTTATAAACTAGAAAGGAAAAATAGAAGCGGCCTCTTTCTGGGTGCCTTACAAAAACAATTTTAGTACAATATTTAGTATTTATTTATATTATTAGTTTAAGCCTAACTTCAATTATTAAAAGATTAATAGAAATTTATTAAGCTAGTCACAATATTTAGTGACAATATGTCTTTGGACTTGGAGGAATACAAACCTCTTTGGATCTAGGCAAAGCTTACACAGTTCGTGGTTTTGTTTTGTAATAATGCAAGAAATGCCATCGCGTTGTTTGAATGTCAAAATCACTAACTACATTGAAAATAAAAAATTGCGCCTGACAGACGTCTGCTATTTTAATTTCCTTATTACTATTAATTGAAATAGAGCCAAATAATTGTATTTTAAGCCATTAAAATAATATTCCACCATTTACACTTATTGAAGTGACAGCCATGATTTAATAGTTGCAACTACGATTGAGTGGTGGCAAATAAAAGGCGCAACTTTGCTCTCAAATTGCGTCAGCTTCTTTTATTGAATAGGGATTTGGACACATCTTTCAAACCTATGCCGGCACAAGTATTTGCTCCCGTTAGTGAATCCAGGCCTTGGTGATTGACTATGGAGAGCTCCAGATGATTTACCATAGAGGACCCCAGGTGATTGACTATGGAAAACCTAAGGTTATTGACCATGGAGGACCCTAGGTGATTGACTATGGATGACCCCGGGTGATTGACCATAGAGGACCCCGGGAGAGTGACCATGGAGGGCCACAGGTGATTGACAATGAAAGTCCCCCAGGTGGTTTGCAATGGAGGACCCCGAGTGATTGATTATGGTGGACTTCGACTGATAAGACTATGGAGGGAGGATCCCTGGTAAAAGGACCTTCGTGAAGTGGGTGGGAACAGGGATGTAACTTTACAGCTTTTTGTGTTGGGGATAACAGTCATACTAAGCCAACCCTCACATTGATAGTGTTTAGTTAATACATTATGTAACATATTTAAATGCACTATCAACTGTGACAAACTTAGTAAAATGGCGAGAGTTCCCACTATTATCGCAAATAATGCGTACGGTCAGTTATAGTTTGATTTTTATTCATTTCTTTAATGCTCCATCAAACCCTTTCAACTAATAATTGTTATTTTACAGGTACTGGTGACCCATTAACGAGAGCATTGCGAACCATCATTGGATTGTGACTTCTTGTTAAAACGCCTTGATCTAAAGGATGAATGTTAATTAAACCTTCATCTTTGAATCATTATTCTCTAGAATATATAAAATATCTTGCAAATACAAAACATTCCAAATATAACTGAAAAGTTAAAGTTGCTAGCTACTAGGTAATGGGCACCTGGCATAATCTTCTTGTTGAAAAGTATCTCTGAATCTTGTTCTTCTTCGGCTGTTTCTTCATCATCCTCCACATTTTCAAATAAGACTCTGGCCTGTTCAAGAACCTGAGGAAAACCGTCCAGGACGTAGCCTTGATTCTGGCACGGGTTTGACAAAAGACGTTCCTTAAGGAACCTGAAATATTAGTGGGAAACTTTGTGTCATGTTACACGTTATATGTTGTGATTCATTGTGTGAGCACTTCTAGTCAAACCGTTATGGATTGTTTGTGTTCGCTTCTTCCAACGCGTCACTATCATTATTATTATTAGCACTGCATCTTACTACCCATTCGGGTTATACGCACTTACGCTAATGTGTAATGGTAGGGTGATTGTGAGATGAAATGGAGGACCTACAGTTTAACGTGGAATCCGAACCACGGTGGAGGCCTGGCATTCCCCACATTCACAAGATGTATTTTCAGAGATGAAGGAAAGGTTTGGTAATCAGATAAATCTGTGCTGGAACCGAGGATTGAACCCCGGCCGCCAGCATAGAAGTCTGACACCTTACCCCTAGACCGCCAGGTTACCACGTCACTATCAATTGCTGATGACGGGGACATTGGGGTTAGAACCCTGGTAGGCTGAATTGGAAGGGTTTTAACTAAATTAACTTCCCACTCTACCTCAATGCAAATGCGGGTAAATTACAAAAACATTTCTTCCTCATCCCTGTCTCTTTAGTTTATTAAATGTACATGTAAAGCCTGAACCGGTACTAGGACGTGTCGGGGTTATTAAACTGGGATATTTATATATAGTGAGTATGAGGGTGATAGCGAGTATGAGGGTGATAGCGAGTATGAGGGTGATAGCGAGTATGAGGGTGTGGAACTATTGGAAACACTTAAACTCATCTTAAGCCTAGCTAGCCAAAATCTGGTGACCGTTGGTGTAATTCCCCTCTCGGGAAAAATGCCCAAGGTACCATCTGGAAATCAAACCTGGGACCCCTAGGTTCGTAGCCAGGTTCATTGACCATTATACCACGGGGCCGGTTATTCATAACGATAGTAAATATACCGATAAACTGCCTTCACCATCCTAACTTGCGCCATTCTTCCTTGGGCCATCATCACGGGCACATACCCAAAACCCCACTTTGACTTTATGTATACTATCATTACAAACATTGAATATCTATAAACATATCTACAAAATGGAGCTTAGCCAAACCATATATCATTAAACGTTAGTTATTAATCACTGCAAACATAAACCTTGTTAATTTGTATACATTTGACTGTAAAAATAGCATGTTACTCAGGCAGTGGATTATTACGACGACAGTAGGTTAACCTCATAGTCAGAAGGAACTATTGTATGCAGTGGTGGTCGGGAATTTAAATGGGGATGGTGATTCTCTTCAGGGAACTGTGTAAAAGGGAAGGACTATTTTAATAGTAACACGATGAGAGGATCTAAATAAAGTTTTCGTTTACATTTTAAAACTCAATAAATGTATTAAAAAGAGGTTATTTATAAGGTTTCCTTAAAAATATTTTAAACAAAACTTAATTAAAAATATATTTGACAACACGGTGAATTTTATCTTTTCTTGTTTGTGCTTTATGTTATAGCGGATAGCTGATTCAGTAGTTCAGTTGGCATGTAAACTGGATAAACAGGATTCAAATCCTGGTTCAGGAGTCATTTTTATTAGTATATTTAAATACCCAATCAGAATGTAATCTGTAAAGACGTGACTATTTAAATGCTGATTTTGTTTGTGAATTTTAGTACCATAATAATAATAATAATAATAACAATGATATAATAGTGCAATTAGAGAAAATTAAACCTTATTTAAGCTACGTATTTGATATAATGGTAAATAAAACTATACAAAACAAAGATATCGCTGACATGTTTTAATTTATTGAGTCTATTATTAACATAGGTATTATTACAATTGTAATATTTTCAGTTACGCCATTGTGGCAACTATGAAATACAATAAGGCTAAGAGCTATACATAAAATGTAATACCTATAGGTCTTATTAGAACCGGTCTCTACAAATCATAAAACAGAGTAATATTTTGAAAAGTTTATAAATAAATAGCAACAAACCAAGTGCTTCAAGTACAGTTTATTTATGAAAACTATTGACGTTGGGTATTGGCATGATCAGCTAAACGCTGATTCTCTCACGGGTCGCCATTGTAATTATTAATGAAGGGTGGATTATTTTCATAAACCAAAATTAATTAATAGAATCTTTATAGTAATTATTGATTCATCCTGTATAAAATAATCAAATATACAGCGTACGTGTGTTAACCAATAAGAATAAAAGCTGGTTTGTTTTAGTTATAATAGAGACAGAATTCCAGATGGCATTGGAAAACATTGTATTGCGTTTGAAGAGTTGATATTTAATGTTCTCCGTATTGTAATTTTCCTGTATTAAATTCAATTATTCATTTTAACGTATCAACTTATACATAACAGTTTATTTAATGTGTCGTGTTTATTATTACAAAGGTGAGATCAAAATTAAATACATAATACAATTCTTGTTTAATACCGGTGATTGTTTAGTGAATTCTTTGAGATGTGTTATCTGAGAAATAGTTGCAATTGAAAGTACCTGGTGAACTAGAAGGCTTACCTAATTTGTTTATAACATTTCTGAACATCTGTTTCGTTTGTGTGTAAGATTAATTATAAATTGTTAGTTTTAGTGATATTTAATAATATATTTAATTTTCAATTTTTATTAAATAAATTTTGTAAATTTATTAATGTGTGTGCATTAAGAAAAGAATAAACCAGTGGCGGAGCGTGATCTTTATTTTTGGGGAGGCCATGTCAGAACTAATACCGGTAGTGATTTTTTCCCACCATGTGTGTACATATTACATTTAAAGCTGGCAGGTTCTATTGGTATTTCTATTGCAGGATGTCTGTCAATACTAGCTTGTTTCGGGACGGGTAGTAACATTGCCATATTAGCAGTCCACGCTAATGTTACACATTACATTCGTTTAAGTTTTCCTAATTTTTAAAAATCACTAGGATTACAAAGTCAATAAACAAATCTACAAACGGAAATAATAAAATAATACAGGTTTTGATTGAAGCTAGCCAAGTGATGACATAAGTTGTACAAAAGTCGGGTGTATCTGACAGTTCACGAGGACCTACCACAGTTCTTTAAGCATTCTATTAGTCAAGGCCGTAGTCGGGAGGAGGTTGGGAGTTAACCCCCCTCCAGAAATTTTATGAAAAAAATATATATAGCTATATTTATGGTTCAAACAATATCAAAATTAAGGTACAAGTAAAATTAGGGGGCTGAGTTACCATAAAAAGCACTTCAAAGAGCTTCTAGAAGTGTTTAATATTTAGAATGTTTCCAAGTCCTCGGCAGTTAGGGGGCTATGTTGCCATAAAAATAGCTTCAGATATCTTCTAGAACTGTTTATAACTTAGAATGTGTTTTTGTCCAGACTCCAGTAAGTGGGGGATAAGCCCACCGGACCCCCCTCTCCCTGACATTATTGTCTGGTTACGGCCTTACTATTAGTCTGCCTAACATATGCCTATTTTTCGACACATGTTCATTGTGTTTTTGTACTGAAATTTTGACCACGGAATCTATCTGTGATGCAATATTTACTGTTCTGAGTGTTTTAAAATAAAATGCATTTTCCAAATAAATTCCATTTTCCTCATGTTTTAATTAATTTACTTAAACGTTTAAGACTCTAACAGCCAACCGGTGTCGATGACCCAGAGCTAATTGGGTAGCTTGGGGGAAAACCTATCAATTACTGGTTACAAGGACAGGGAGAAGTTATCCCCTCCATGTGTAAAGGTCAGAATTATAGAGGAGCTCAGCCATAAGGATCGATGAAGTTTTCCAAGGTGTTAGCCTAGCTTGTCCAGTGGGTAATTAATGGAGATTAACTGACTAACTATCCCTAGCCAAGACCAAGTACGCACTATCAACCAATTATTTTACAGTGGATATATCTTTAACACGCACTCCCATAGATGACGGTACATGGACTTATCCTCCCCCACATATGACCGTACTGGACGGACGTTGCCTGTGGGTCGCCAACATAGGTACCACGTGTGCGGAATATTTTTGCTTGGGCCACTCAGGAACAAGCAGTGTATTCATCCAAGACCCACACATCGGGTGAGTCTAGGAGCAAGCAGTGTATTCATCCAAGACCCACACATCGGGTGAGTCAAGGAACAAGCAGTGTATTCATCCAAGACCCACACATCGGGTGAGTCTAGGAACAAGCAGTGTATTCATCCAAGACCCACACATCGGGTGAGTCTAGGAACAAGCAGTGTATTCATCCAAGACCCACACATCGGGTGAGTCAAGGAACAAGCAGTGTATTCATCCAAGACCCACACATCGGGTGAGTCTAGGAACAAGCAGTGTATTCATCCAAGACCCACACATCGGGTGAGTCTAGGAACAAGCAGTGTATTCATCCAAGACCCACACATCGGGTGAGTCAAGGAACAAGCAGTGTATTCATCCAAGACCCACACATCGGGTGAGTCTAGGAACAAGCAGTGTATTCATCCAAGACCCACACATCGGGTGAGTCTAGGAACAAGCAGTGTATTCATCCAAGACCCACACATCGGGTGAGTCAAGGAACAAGCAGTGTATTCATCCAAGACCCACACATCGGGTGAGTCAAGGAACAAGCAGTGTATTCATCCAAGACCCACACATCGGGTGAGTCTAGGAACAAGCAGTGTATTCATCCAAGACCCACACATCGGGTGAGTCTAGGAACAAGCAGTGTATTCATCCAAGACCCACACATCGGGTGAGTCTAGGAACAAGCAGTGTATTCATCCAAGACCCACACATCGGGTGAGTCTAGGAACAAGCAGTGTATTCATCCAAGACCCACACATCGGGTGAGTCTAGGAACAAGCAGTGTATTCATCCAAGACCCACACATCGGGTGAGTCTAGGAACAAGCAGTGTATTCATCCAAGACCCACACATCGGGTGAGTCTAGGAACAAGCAGTGTATTCATCCAAGACCCACACATCGGGTGAGTCTAGGAACAAGCAGTGTATTCATCCAAGACCCACACATCGGGTGAGTCTAGGAACAATCAGTGTATTCATCCAAGACCCACACATCGGGTGAGTCTAGGAACAAGCAGTGTATTCATCCAAGACCCACACATCGGGTGAGTCTAGGAATAAGCAGTGTATTCATCCAAGACATACACATCGGGTGAGTCTAGGAACCAGCAGTGTATTCATCCAAGACCCAAACATCGGGTGAGTCTAGGAATAAGCAGTGTATTCATCCAAGACACACACATCGGGTGAGTCTAGGAACCAGCCACGGAGGACCAGCAAATTTATCAGCCCTCCTACACTCACTTCCATCACCGAACATATAGGAACAAGCTAGAGTTTAGTGTAAAGATAGTATATAAACACACCTCATGAGGTAGCTATCATCTAGTTGACCCTCATTCTCCGCCATGTTGGCTTGCACCTCCTCTAGCAGCTCATACATCTCCTCCGAGTTTTCCTGCAGCTCATCCTCTTCTTCCTCTTCTTCTTCATCTGCCTCTTCTTTATCTTCCTGAGCCCTTTCTTTTTCTTTTACTTGCCTAGCAGTGTCCTTCTAACAAACATATGTGATTCACAACACAATTTTTAGTTACATAAAAAACTATCATAAAGTATTTATTTTGCGATTTATATATATTAGTACTAAAAACTTGGTTAATGTTTTTTATTTTATTGATAGTCTAGATAAATTTAGACATAATCTTGTCACAGCCCTGCACAGTGTGTTTTTATATTATTTCACATAAACTTCTGTGCGAGTAAAATAACATCGTTTATATGGATATAATATGCGTAATGTTAATATATACACACACTTTTATGAGAGAAAAACAAGATATGCGTAGTGACATGCATTATTAAATTAGTAGATATACACAGTCTAGTATGTAAGAAAAGTAGCAGAAGACAAAAAGTGTTGTTAATTTTCTTAGTCTTGTGCTGTGGTTGTGTACCCTACTTTGTATAATGGGGGAAACAAGTAAAAAAATAAGAATATAGGGGACTTGGCCAACAAAGTCAGAGAGGGGTTCTCCCCCTATTCCTGATAATTGCTGTCGTAGCTTGTATATTACAACTCGAGCTGCTGGTGTCCACAAGTGATATGAATGATTGGGGCCCCATTGTTACTCCTTTCATCTACTTTTCCAGGTTGTTCTCAGAATCAGTATCGAGTCTTGGCGTGGTTTGGGTTTTATTTTTAGTGATCCCTCTTTACTACGGAAGTTACGTTTGGTATGTCCGTCGCAACCACAATCCAAGCATTTAAAAGGTCTTCTTTTCAGTCTTGCTTACGCATCCACTGAGTGTGTATGTGTTCCCCCTCCCCCCTGGTGGATAAGCGGCACAATATCCCATGAAACATGCAAAGGTGGAGGCCTCTCATTGGTCAATAGTTTTGTCTCCTATTTGGTGAATGGCCGGATCTTGGCAAACCACACAAATACACCACTACGTGTCATTCATATTTCAGCATCCACCAAGTGTGGATGAGAAGTTAACTACCTTCACCAGTGGGCACACCGTCTAAATGTCGGGCTCATCAAAAATGTGGGTTCACTTTCTTTAAATTCAACCTTCCCCTGTTTTTCCAAAGGTCAAAAACACTGACTAACAAGGTGAATGTTCCTAAGCTGTGTTGTGAAATTAAAATTCCCGCTGAGTTAGCATTATTAAAATAGATCTGGTGAGCTGTTAGCGTGAAGGCCTTAAGAGTTCGATATTCTAAATATACAAGTTTCTAACTGTTAGCTTGATGGCCTTCAAAGTTCTATACACCTTAAAAGTCGTTTCAAAAATTAGATGTCCCTAAAATAAACGAATTAGTCCTAACAGTTATATGATAGGGTCACTGAATACGTCACTTGTTTGCGACGTCAAAAGTTCCCTTCCCAATGTGTCCTACCCCTGGGGGATTTGACACACAGCGCTCAATAGGGGTGAAGGAAGGGAGAGGAAGGAGGTTAAAGTGAAAGGCCTGATGGCCTAACAAGGTAGAACTAGAACTTAGTTCATTAGATGGCTGGCGACCAACATAGAAGGATTTGGACCGCGCGCTTTTCCCGCCGTAGCGGGGTGCATGCCTGACGCCAGAGATTTCATGCTCCCCATCAATAAATTAAAAAATTCCACACAAAATCCTCCCCCCAGGGACACACATAAGAACAATGATGCACACATAAAATCAATTTGTAAACATACTAAAAAAATCAAATGGGGCACACTGGACAGGATTCAACAAGTTTGGACAAAAATAAACCAAGCCAATAACCCGGAGATAAATGACGTCACCATACTAAAATAGCCCGGTTGTGACTTCATGATGACGTCATCATCACAATGTACATTCTCCCCGTTGTTTTGGTAAGGCCATCACACTACTCGAGAGTAAAATAATTTGGTTTATTTTGTCGTATTGTTAATCATTACCTTTATGAAAGAAAATTTGATTGTAATAAGTGTATGTGTTGGTGTTAAATTATTATAAAATGCCTTGTATGAAAGTTAAGTAGGCTAACTTTACAAAAAGTATACGAGCATTGGTTTTATATATTGTTTGATATTCAAGTAAATAAACTTCCCGAAGGGAATTTTTTTTAATAACCTCTTTTCATATACAATACAAGAATAGCAATGTCCACAAAGGTAATCCACTTTCCATGAGGATGAGTATTTCTGTGTTATTACTATATTCAATGGGCTTATATATAGTTTTAAGTATCATTTAATACACTAAAATATTCCTGTTACACTATTTTAACACGTGTGCTAGTAGTGATCAGGTTAAAACATTATGTTAACTCCAAGGAACCTGGACCACTCCTAGTTTACTACCATGATAAATTGATTTGAACCCAAGTCGTCTCGGAAATTAAAACACAATCACTAATCAACCTTTTCATTAAAAAAAATGCTTTTAAAATGGTCGTATATATGTGAATCTATGTTTAAATATTTGTATAGTATGTTCTCACCAGTTTATTGATAGCCTCATCCACGACATTGTCTTTGCTCAGGTAATGAACTTTGTAATATTCACAAAGCTTCTTAGAGAGAATGGTTTTCCCCACAGCTGGTGGTCCGTGCACAAATATCTTCAGCGCCTGAAAGGTTAACATCAATACAGAGGGAATAAGGTATTACTGTATTTTATTATATCATAATAGTGGAACGATTATAAGTAGGTTTTATCGCACAGCCTGTTTATACTTTCAAAAGTGGTTTATTTGTTGCTGATATATATTGCACATGTACAGTCAGAGTTGTATAGAAAGGGCTTTATCAAACAGCTTTATCTACTTTAATGTATTTATTCGTCATGTCATGTTATCTGCAGCGGTAATATTCGATATATATCATAAATACCTTTGAATTAACACTAATAGAATAGTCACATTTGGCTTATAAATAATTTTACTTGTTTTTATTAGAGGACCTTCTTAACAAAATTGGATTGTTGATCTCCAACATAATTACAACATGTAAGTTATTAGTATTAGGTAAAATACAGTTCTAGCTCACTTTATCACCATAAGATCAACATTGATCCTCCTCATTCCGGAGAAGGATCACTTCCCCTATAAGCTTAACATTAACCCTCCTCACTGGAGTTGGATAACCTTTTACAACCCTCATTAATCTCCGCCACCCCTAGCCATCACCAGGAATTATATATGCATGTTATTAATTCATTAATTAATTTTAAAATAATTATTTTATATATAGTTATTAATTTTTTCTTTATTTATATCAACAATTTTATTTTAATAGTTGTAGTTGGTTTCCTTTCTTCCATAAGAATAATTTTGATCTTCCACACAGAGAGTAAGGGGTGGATCCGGAACAATTATTTTTGGGAAATTAAGGGCTTGAGTACGAGAATCGATGATTTAAATAGCCAATTAAATAAAAGTGTCATGTCGTGGAGTTTTTCCAGGTTAATCAGACCAAATAGTAAAAAGGCCACAGCAATCGCAGTATTTTTGAGTAAAATGGCCGCAATTGACAGGTATGGGCAGGTCCGATAGGTTTGTTAAGACTAGACAGGTCTTTCTCAGATCGCGCAGGACTCAACAGGTCTATAAAAAAAAGAACAAGGCTGGACATGTTCCGACAGGTTTATAAAGCATTGATTGATTTATTGATATGCGATTAATTGATTGACAGGTGACTGATTGATCAATTAACATGTCCGAACATGTTTTATTAGTATACCCATGTCTCTACATATATTAACATGTTACAAATGAAAAATTACCACTCCCATACCTTATAGTATGATGTGGAAATTCAAGATGGCTCTCTAAAAATCTTACAGCATGATATAGAAATCCAAGATGGCTGCAAACGTTCAAGATAGTAACCCAAAATTTAGTTCCATAACTTTAATTCCTCCCCGAATATCCTTCTAAAATTATGCATTTAATTCTCTTTTCCTTCCCTTTCCTTCCCTTTCCTTCCCTTTCTCTCCCTACAACCAGTTTTTGTAGTGGTGTCACCTTTTTGATATCACATATCCCCACATTTGACCTTGTATGAGCTGGCATAGCTGTATTGTTACAAAATTAGTGTTGCTAGGTTTATGTGTGAAGTAAAGTTACTAACTGTAGTTTGGTAAAGCATCTAATGTGTGGCATTGAAAAGAGTCGAGGTGTATACAACAAACTGGGCTATAGAAGTTGTAACTGTGACAACACTCTAGAAACACACTGGGCTGTAGAAGTTGTAACTGTGACAACATTCTAGAACCAAACTGGGCTGTAGAAGTTGTAAATGTGACAACACTCTAGAACAAAACTGGGCTGTAGAAGTTGTAAATGTGACAACACTCTAGAACAAAACTGGGCTATAGAAGTTGTAACTGTGACAACACTCTAGAACCAAAATGGGCTGTAGAAATTGTAACTGTGACAACACTCTAGAACCAAACTAGGCTCTAGAAGTTGTAACTGTGACAACACTCTAGAACCAAAATGGGCTGTAGAAGTTGTAACTGTGACAATACAGTAGAACCAAACTGGGCTGTAGAAGTTGTAACTGGGACAACACTCTAGAACCAAACTGGGCTGTAGAAGTTGTAACTGTGACAACACTCTAGAACCAAACTGGGCTCTAGAAGTTGTAACTGTGACAACACTCTAGAACCAAATTGGGCTGTAGAAGTTGTAGGTGTGACAACACTCTAGAACCAAACAGGCTGTAGAAGTTGTAACTGTGACAACACTCTAGAACTAAACTGGGCTGTAGAAGTTGTAACTGTGACAATATTCTAGAACCAAACATGTTGTAGAAGTTGTAACTGTGACAACACTCTATAACCAAACTGGGCTGTAGAAGTTGTAGCTGTGACAACACTTTAGAACCAAAATGGACTGTAGAAGTTGTAACTGTGACAACACTCTAGAACCAAGCTGGCTGTAGAAGTTGTAACTGTGGCAACACTCTAGAACCAAACAGGCTGTAGAAGTTGTAACTGTGACAACACTCTAGAACCAAAC
>CABFOV010003991.1:0-12330 GCA_902141375.1 Timema poppense | reverse complement strand
ACTCTAGAACCAAACTGGGCTCTAGAAGTTGTAACTGTGACAACACTCTAGAACCAAACTGGGCTGTAGAAGTTGTAACTGTGACAACACTCTAGAACCAAACAGGCTGTAGAAGTTGTAACTGTGACAACACTCTAGAACTAAACTGGGCTGTAGAAGTTGTAACTGTGACAACACTCTAAAACCAAACTGGGCTCTAGAAGTTGTAACTGTGACAACACTCTAGAACCAAACTTGGCTGTAGAAGTTGTAACTGTGACAACACTCTAGAACCAAACTTGGCTGTAGAAGTTGTAACTGTGACAACACTCTAGAACCAAACATGAGGTAAGCTTGACGTGCATTTGGAAAACAGCCGAGCTAAACGTTAAACTTACATCACAATTCTGTTATCCAAATCGACCCAATATGCAAACCTTTCCTTATTAGCATTTTAAGTTATCAATTTGACCCAAGTTTAGGTGAGATACTCCGAGTTGGTGTTACCTTGAGGCCCCGCGCATCTTTATATTCTGCCACTACTTGTGGAACATTCTCCACAAACACTGTCTCAGATACCCACTTCATATCCACAGCCAATGTGGGTTCCATGTTCAGGTTAACGGTCAACATGTCGTAGATTGTTTGCTGGTGGGGAAAACAAATAACAACTGTTGTAAATACATATGCCATATTTTTACAACTGTTGAGTGGGACAACAGCAACAATACTATAATATAAACAATGCTTTAGTTTATTTTAAAACAACCTCTTAGATATTGTTTACGTTGTTACTCACTGTGACCTGTGGATACAAAAATGCTTCCTCCTTTGGAACTTTCTTAATCTTGCCGGAACCCAATACTTTACTGATTGCCTGTAATAAGATGTAAAAACAAATACCACGATAGAAATTAGTAAAACTGTAAAACTACACACTTTCTGAAATGGGATCTACAGTATTCCAATTTACTTCCTTTGGTTGAGAGCAACCTCAATAGATGAAATTAAAAGATCTATTTTTATTCGTTTAGGAAAACTGACGTGACTATTTATTATGTTAAAATTGAAAGGTAATCAAAGCTACCGTTTCGTAATCATTGTTATATTTCAGTTCATTTTACGGATTATTCGTGGAACATGGCAAGAATGTCTGCCTACCCAATTGGCGTAGTAATATTTGGAGAGCCCACATGGTTTTATCATTCCGAAAATTTGTAGGTTTGGTTTTCCATGTATTAAAAAAAAGCTCGATAATATTAAAAAATTACTTATTCAATACAAATGCTTAGATTTACTCGAAAAGGACACAAACCAAAATAGTATGAAAAAAGAGACAAAAAATATTCATAAAAACAATTAAACATATTTATTTATAACACACTCTCCACATATATATTTTGAACAAAATCGTTAAAGCAATATTTAAAAAATTTAGAATTTTCAAAAAAATCCCATCAGTAACGATTTATTTTCGCAAGAACCATGTCAATAAAATCCTAGATATGTATTTTAAGCAAAATCACAGCAATTTTCAAAAAATGTGGAATTAAAACAAATTTAATCATCAGTAAGCCATCCTTAACCAAGGTACTAGTATAAAAAAACTATTTTGGGGTTTAACCCTGTAAAATTTAAATATCAAGTTTGAACAAAATCCATCTAACCGTTTTGGATCCGTGGTCAGGGACAGTCAGACAAAAATATGGGGACAGACAAAATGGTAAAATCCACTTTTTTAGGTTGGTGTTCGCATAAAACTTCAAAACTCTTCATAATCGGTGACCTGATGGTCTAGGGGTAAGGTGTCAGACTTCTGTGCTGGCGGCCGGGGTTCAATCCCCGGTCCCGGCACAGATTTATCTGATTACCAAACCCTTCCTTCACCTCTGATAAGACATATTGTGAATGTGGGGAATGCCAGGCCTCCACCGTGGTTCGGATTCCACGTTAAGCTGTAGGTCCTCCATTTCATCTCACAACCACCCTACCATTACACATTAGCGTAAGTGTGTATAACCCGAACGGGTAGTAAGACGCGGTGCTAATATTTTTTTTTCTCATAATCTCGGGACTGAATTTTTCACAATCACAATACTTTCTCTTGATATGAGAAAGTAAAAATAACTGAACTTAGTATTGTTTCATTAGAAACCAGCAGAAGTACCAAGCAACGCTATATTTTATTTCTTCTGACCCACATTTTAATAAATTAGATCATATTTAATCAAAAATGTTAAATTTCTGCTTCAAGGTGCAACTAATTTTAAAATCCCTTAAGGCCACTACACACGTATAGGTATACCTGTGAGGTTTTCCTGTCCGGTATAACTGAACGTGTAGATGACAAAGCTGTACAGTTATTTAGACCTGCACAGGCGACAAGAGCTTAGTTCCTTTCATTCGATACACCTGTGTCGGAGTAAACTGCGCAGGGCTACCGGAGCCTTTTAAACCGATGTGGATCAGTTTAGTGATGGGCATGATAGAATGATTTTAAGAAGCGAATAATCATTCGATTCTTTAATAAATGATATAATGAATCGAAAGAATCATTCGAATGTTTTAGAGAAGTAGTAAAGAGTCGGTAATAATAGGATATTTACTACTTCTAAAAGTAGTTACTAGTTGCTGGTTTTGCTTTGTGCTACTATTCTCTTCATCCTGCTGTCAGATCTCCCAACATACGTTCCTTTGCGTTTGCTGCTTATCAACACTTCTCTATTACTGCATTTAGTTCCTTGTGGCGGTGTCAAAGACCAAAGTACAGCCACAACAAAATACTATACAGTGAATAAGTGAACGCATTTCTCAAATAAGTAGCTCGCAAGTAATAAAAATACATTTGCGTACGATTAATAATTAAATAAGAAACGTACGTTTCCCTTTGTGTTTAAAAGAGTCGAAATAATTTACCCTTTAATATTTCTTAAACATAACAAAAATATATAAGCTTACAGTCCTATTTATATATAGGGCAAGTGATAAAATACTTTCGATTTGAATAATTGAATCAATTATATAGTCTATATATGCCTCTTGAAATCTTCACTTAGAATCATACACACAATTACTACTCGACAAACGACGACCTAAGTTTGCTGTATACTGATATTATGTTTTATAAAATGTAAAATTATTTTAGTGAGTAAAATTATAGTACTATCTGAATATTACGGCTGGACAATGTTTTATTCAATATATAAACATTATATACTTATCTACCTAATAAATTTAAGTCAACGTTGAAAAAAATTATCTCTCAAACCGTTATTGCTATATGCGTTTAGATAGTTTGGACGGTAAAATTTAAAGGAAATGAAAAAGAACAATCTACGTATTAATATAGCAAAATAGTTGAATCATTTTGTAATTTTCATTCGAATTATTTTTGGCTGATATTCAATTGTAAACTGTACAACCACTTAAACTTTGTATGAAATTAGCCTTAGAATCATTCGAATGCGAAAGGTCGATTATTGTGTAGCAATGGGGACTATTTATTGAAAATGAACCTAATAGAAATGAAGAGCTGTATAGAGATAGCCTGGAAACATTAATTATCATAAGGTCGATTTTCCTCAGCACTTATGGCAAGGGAGTGGTGAAAGAATGAATCGGCCAGCTCACGTCAAGTCAGCTAGGTTTTCATTCGAATGATTTTTTAAATTCAAACGATTTTGAAAGAATCGAATGAAACGATTATTCAGGATAATCGATTCTATTCATCGGACCGATTCTGCCCATCACTAGCTCAGTTCAGTTGTTGCTGTTTCCATCGCCACATTGTTCACTAATTAATTTTCAATCTTTATTTATAGATTTATTGTTGTAAACAATCTTTAGCAGCTAGTTTCAATTATTTTAACAAGACACATAAGTGTTTGCAGACCACTTGAAGATGCTTCACTGAGCACTTTTTGGGAACCGCTGCTCTAGAGATTGGAAGGAAAATATATATAACAAGATTTCATAACTGTGAACTGTGTATAGGTAAGTATGGTAGAAACTATTTAGCTCCTGCATCGTGCTGTGAAGCACTGTAAACAGAAAGTATTGTAAAGCTGAAGTGCATGGCATGCGTCACCTCAATCAGCTTCTGAAACATTCAAAGAACGTCAGCGAAGCATACAAACTGCAGGCGGCGAAACCAGACGGAGAGACTCCAGTTGTTTGAGAACTTTGTCGCACTTTCGGATACGATTGTTAGCTTCTGGGAAGTTTCTATGGCATATTAAAGCCTCATGTTTCTTCGCTTCTTCGGTCAGTAGCAGTTCATTCAGTATACAGCCAAGAGACGAAACAAATAAAGTCGCAGTGTAGTATTATTTATTTGTCGGAAAAGTCAACCTGTCTGATAACGCATTAGTATGAGTGCGCAGTTGATTTGAAATCATATTATGCAATCAAAGATAATTTTGCAACTAAGAAGTCACTATCAGAATTTCGATGTCATTGACAAGACGAATTTGAAGTTTTGTAAGAAGGAGCGAAAATAATCCTTCTGCCCTTTGTAACAACTTACTTATGTGAATCAGAATTCTCTGCCTATGTGTCTACCAAAACAAAATAGAGATCCGGTCTCATGCAGAGCCATGTATTTGGGTGCAAGTGTAACCTTGTTACAACATGACACAGAAGAAGTTGTATCACTCACCTAGCCAGACCCAGTTGACTCGTTCCGAATCGTCTACAATAAAAAAAACGAGATACACTCCTCGACGCAGTCCATATTCAACTGAGCCGGAGCTCCAGGCTCGCTGCTGGCCGTGTTAGGTGACCCTCCCCCCATACCTCCCTTCAAACAAGTGAACTTCGCTGAGCGCGATCTAAAACTTCTGTGAACCATATTTGTGCTTGTGCCCGATGCCCGTGGGCTCTCGAGACTGTTCTGGAACCCTTTCCCCCCTATCTCTCCCTACACTGAGAGCACATGATTACCGTAGGGTATATAATGGTTGGAGTCCAGAGTATAGTTACGCATTACACTCTGGGCTAACAAGGTAATAAGCCTATCTATTGAGTAGGCTTGACAATCTTTTCAAAATTCACTTTGGTATTAAAATGTTTATCTTTCAAAATTTAATGTCTCAAACTTCAGTACATAATATATATATATATTTATGAATAATAAATTACTATGATCATGTATTTGCTTTTTGCCCATAAGGCAATGTTAACTTGGGGACAACCATTCTGGCTCCATTTATATTTTGTACGTTTAATTTTCGCATCACGGAAAGTTTAGTGGTCTGTTGTAACTAACCTGAGAAAGCCACCATATGCTAGCTTTATTTCTTGCCGCCATGACCTATTTAGAGTATTTGTTAAGGGTTGAGATAGTTTATTTTTACCACCTTGTTTTCATTTATAGGTTGGTTAAATGTGGGGCCGCGAGCTGGCAGGAAGGATGATTCTTGTATGAACACTTTGTTAAAGATTAAAGTTAGTATAGTTTATTATCGTCTCTTTGCTTATATATATATATATATATATGGTTATTAAAGGTGGGGCCACGGGCCACCCTGTGCCTATATCTACGGAGGGCACTCCGTCTATGGTTAAAACGTTAGGTTATTCAGTATTCCAGACTTTTGAACTTTAAATTTTGTCAGGTATTATTAAAATGCTTCTACGGTTGTTTAGGTTAGGTACTTGTGATCTTTACTAACCTTAAGTTTTATGCTAAGGCATGTGCTGCCTCTTTTCCATTAATTATGAAATACATTTGTTAGAGTTTTATTGCCATTCTCTGATGACGCCATTTTGGGACGTCTAAAATAATAAGGGGCCATCTGTTATTTGTTATTATTTTGGTTTCCATCTAGCCTTGGTGGTAATCCTTGTCTTGTTGCCCATCTGGCTTATGTCCTTGCTTAGTGCTTTAACTCTTATGTTCCTCTCCCCCATTGAGCTGTATCGTGTTGATTGTGAAATAAATTTATAACTCTCTTGTTCTTACCTCTGTGTGTTATTTGTGTGGTATAATGATGGGGGTAGGTCACACAGCTATCCCATATTCAACCCGGTACAGCCACATTGTGCAAATTAAAACGAAACAACCCCATCCCTCTCAATGGAGTCTATACTTTATCGTTCTTTTTTCATACCAAGTGACACATTATTTTTGCACCTGTTAAAATGGTACTAAGCACAATATCTATGTGAGTAACATGTTGTGGACTTACAATACCTGGTTTTAATTTGTTATCAAATGTGTTTGTTGCCTTAATTTATGTTTTTTGTTGTTTCTCGTTTATGTAGTTAAGTTCCTTATTTCTCTGAAATAAGGGAAAAACTAACATTTCAAATTAAATAAATGTTGATGTTTAACATGTTCAAATGCTTAAAAATTCTTATCCGTCGTGAATACTGCTGTCATTTGTTTTAGAACAATTGTAAGTGCTATGTGAAAATATCTGCGCCCTTATATCAAATACAGTTGCAAAATTGATGTTTTGAGAAAATTATGTTTAAAGTTACAATTTCCAATTACTTGCAATGGAAAAAAATAAGTTTATATCAACATTTAAGCTGTTTATAACTCTAAAAATAATTCATGCGTTTGATATGCGACCAAATATCAACCAACCACTTTAAAAATAGAGTTAGGTAAAAACAGTAAAAAATGCGTACATCTAGACGTGACGAATTTCTCTCTTGGAAAGTGCTCCCTGATTCAAAAAGTTTGGGAACCGCTGCTCTAGATCAACATTATTAAAACATAATTTAAATCTCTATTTTTCTATCTCTAAAATATAAATATTGCAAATATACAATCTTTAGCTCGAGGTTTAGATCCAACTTCTTTACATTTACAGTTTATGTTTATTCAATTTTCATGCATACTCACCTTTTACCATCTCATACCATCTCATTTCACATCTTTCTTTCTCTTTAATATAGGAACATCACAAAAACTATCATTTTTAATAGATTTTTGTTGCATAAAACATAACCAATAACATCTTGATTAGTGGTAGTATTTAATTGTTAAAAACTGTTTCTTGAAAAACTAATCAATTCCTTGAGAAACACCCAATGTGTTAAATATGTGAGTTTTTAATGTAAATTATTATTACGTGATTTGTCTTACCCCAGTTCCATTCCTTTTTGGGTAAGCTTAAACAAACAATGTGCCCTGTTCTCTGCCTCCTCCTTCAGCTCCTAGAATTTTATTCTTTCATTTAAATCATCCAAATTGAAATCCTTCTTCTTACTCAGCATACCTTTCTTTCGACCTTTACATCTATGACGTCATACAGAAGACAGTTCCTCCTTAGGATATGCCTGATCTAGTTTGCTTTGCAACAAAGAATCACATCCAAAATGGTTCTCTTCTCACCCACTATTCTTAGGACTTCTTCATTTGTCACCCTGTCTGTCCACCTCATATACTCAAGTCTTCTCCAGATCTACATTGAAAACTCGCTAAGTAATTCTTTACAATTTTTCTAAGAACCCAAGTTTCCGATTTATATAGCACAGTGCTCCAAATGTAGCTTTTTATTAGTTTCTTTCTCAGTTCCAAACTCAACTTGCTGGTCAGCAGTAATCGTTTCTTGTTGAAAGGTTCTTTGGCCATGGATATCCTCAACCTAATTTCCTTGGTGCAGTAGACATCCTTTCTCAGCAGACTTTACAGGTTATTAAACTGCTCTATGTTTTCCAACTCCTACTTTACAATTTGGATTTTCAGGGATGCTTAATTTTTTGTAATCACCCTCACCACCATCAATGTTGATCTCCATGCTAAATCCTCTCCCTATCTCCACTAGCCGGTCCATAATTTCCTGCAACTCTTATTTACTTTTGGTCAGTAATGCTAGATCGTCTGAGTATTTTATTGTGTTGATGAACTCTCCTCCTATCCTGAAACTGTCACGTCCCTCCAGGGCTTCCCTGAGATGCCACTCACCATACAAGTTGAACAGACAGGGTGACAAACAACATTCTTGCCTCACTCCTATTCCTATATCTATGTTGTTTATCTCTTCATCATTCAGCATCACTCTCACTCGCTGTCCCAGGTAGAGATTTGCAATCGGCCTTCTGTCCCTCTAGTTGATGCTGATCTTCTTAAGTATTTCCATCAGTTTATTCCACATCATTCTATCGAACGCCGTTTGCCAGTAGATGAAACCAACGTAGACCTCTTACTTTACTTCCATCACCCTCTCTGAAATTATTATCAGCAACCCAATGGCAACTCTGGTACCTTTTATGGATCCAAATTGGTCTTCTTCCACCACTTAATATATTTTCTGTTCCAGTAGCTTGTTGAGTATTCTTGCTATTTAGGACATATTTATATAAGATACAATTGAGGTACCGTCTACATTGTGCTATATATTGAAATGATTTCCTTAAAAAGTGGGCACATGGGGCTTCTCCAATTACTGCAATAATATGACATATTGTTGGGCTTGGATCGAATCTTTCACAGCTAGCACAGACTTTAATGCAAGCACCTTCATAATCTGGTTTTAATTAGAATCTTAAATTTTAAGTTTGATCAAATCATTTCATATAAATGTTAATTAATGATATAATATTGCAAAATTGAAATTTAAGCTAAAAATAAACATAGCATTAAATATTATTTCACGACGTTTTTGTCAAATTGAAAAGATAATATCCAGGACCACCACATTCTTTAATATAGCTTATCTTCATAGTCTATTCTTAGATTTTAGCCCCTAACTTTACGGAAGGAAGCAATGCTTTAGTATCAACAAAGACTTTCACATACCTTAACAATCTGTTTTAAAGTTGAAACTGCAACGTCCAGGGCAAATATAAATTTTATTTTATTTGGGATTTTTTCCAAAACATTGTGCACTATGCTGAAAAGATACAATTACCCACATATAAGTAAATAATAAAATTATAAACCCTAAAGAATTAAATAATGTCTGTAACCAATTCGAAGATTGTCAACAAATTGACAGATCATCGTTTCCCTACAACAAGCTCCCCTTTGTTCCTCAGCCCCCGTTGAGCCAGCAGCATGCGCTTTGCTGAGAAAGAAAGAGCCTCTGAGTAGGATTACAAAGCATTTTGCTTAGGTTCTTAGCAATTTGTATGTCAACATTATCCCCTAACTGCCGAAGACTAGGAAAATTTCTAAATATTAAACACATCTAGAAGATAACTAAAGTGTTTTTTATAGTAACATACCCCACCAACTGCCAAAGGCTAGGAAAATTTCTAAATAATAAACACCCTTTAGAAACACTCTGAAGTGCTTTTTATGGTTACACAGCCCCTAATTTATACTTGTATCTTAATTTTGATATTGTTTGAACCATAAATAAAGCCATATATATTTTGTTCATAAAATTTCGGAGAGGGGGGGGGGGTTGAGCCCCCAAAAGACCCCGCTGGTTACGGCCTTGTAGATGACGAATATTTATAATACAATATTATTTACAAAATTTTATATTTTAAATTAAATCACGTCTAAACTGTTGAAAAAGTTCAGTAGTTTCCTGCTAGATGGGTCTTTCATCGGAAGCCCCCCTCTTTCTCCTCACCAACTTCTTTGGCATTATCTATCATTCCATATTTTTTGAAAACCACGCTACTCCCCCTTTCCTCTCCCCATTTATATCCTGTTCAGGTATAACCCTTGACAATTTTTTTTATAAAAATTATGCACACAGAAATGAATATACAGGATGTAAAAAAAGTTGTTGATAAATTATGGATCTTGGTGTACATATTAACATGAGTATAATGATTTTAATGATGTTACAAGACCTCTAGTTGTGTCGATACGTCGGATAACTCCAATAATAATAATAAAGTGTCTTAGAAACTATAGTTCCACAAACCTACTCACATGAAGGTAAAGGCAATTTTGTAATTTAGTATTAATAAATAAATGGTACGGCGCACCACTCAGAATTTCTCTCGCTTTTATCTTGAAATAGACATATACTAAAAACTCTTAAGATTTGTGAAATGAAATAAGTCAATACATTGTTGTAGAAACCCTACACCAAAAATCATAAATGAAATAATACACACTGTTACTTACTGTATGGCATTAGGAACTAGAAACAATGTTCCGAAAAATTGAGAAAAGAGAAACATCTTTCTCCACCAAAGAGCATGAGAATAAAATTAATTTTCAAAGGCTTGTGTTAAAAAGTATATGTATTTGTTTATATCTAAGAACTTATTGGTTTAATAAAAATACATTTCAAATAAAAGATTTAGAATCTTTAATAGTACTTTACAATGATAAGTGATTAAGTCTCTCAAATAGTTGCGGAAAAATGATGAAAGTTTGAAAATCTCCCGTATGTAAAGTACCCTAAAGTCATGTTCATGAGGAAATGAAGATTTTCATCAGGTTTATAACGATAAACAGTGTTTAGACATAAAATTTAATCAAAATCGTAGAGTGAATTTTGAGAAAATATATTTATTCTCTTTTTGTCTTTCAATAAACTACCCTTAAATTTAGGATTGGATATCTAGTTCGAAAACCCCTTGGTGGGACCTTATGAAAACAAAGTGTTAGACCAATCGGTAAAATGGTTTCGACTCTAGCCCAAGCCAAGTTACAAACAATCAGAGGGACGGCATTTAGAAATTTTCTTTGTTTTTGTTTCAGACATTTATAAAAATCTCGATTTAGAATTTTTGACGATCCCAATATTCTCGCCCGATGGTGTCGAGAGAAAGAAAATATTTGTTTGCAAAGCTTGGTTACCCGGACCGGTGTTCTAGCCGGTGCTTACCGTTGGTTCGGTGGCGAGGTTGAGGTTATAATATCATCTGCGTGAACTGAAGAAGGTTTTCCCCTTAAATGTATATATAAAAGAAATGACTATATATTTGTAAATATAGGAAAGAAAATATATTTTTATATATTCCTACAGTGATATATGCACTAACTAAAAACGTAACAATTTACTGCAAATACCTAAGATAAATGATAAAAATTGTACTTTGACAAGGAATCGAGCCCTTGTCTTTTGATTTTGGACGTCATTCTATAAAACGCCTTGGTCATGGCTCAAAACTCGGCATCACTCCTTAGTGCTAGTTGGTCTCTCTTGTTGTAGCAAGTAACAAAGTTGAAAGGATTAGGGGAATAGCTGTGGACTGTGAGGGACTGTCATAGCTACAGTAGCTCACCTCTAGTCAGGTGATAGTACATGGAACTACTTGGAGTTGGAAGAGAGATAGATGTCTGTCCGAATCTAAGCTCTGAGTCAGATGGTCTTCATACGACCACTTACATATTTAGTAATAACTTTTGGTATTTTTATGAGCCAGAAGAAATTTATTTTTCCGTCCACCCCAATGTATTTTAAAAATATTATTTTCAAATCAAAGATACTTTGGTAATGTTTATGCAAAGGGTGAAGTTTAAACAAATTTTGTTCAAGGTAGACACTATTAGATTTGTGTTAAATAATACTTATCTTGTTAAATAGGGTATTAGGAGTATAACATATCCTGGACAAAGTTACCTTGCCAAGTCCTTGATGTGCACAAGGGGCAGCATATTCTGGCCAGAGGCGAACACTGGCAGAAACGGTTCGTTGTCCCACGCCATCTTGAAGAGGAAGTGCAGGACATCTTCTTCCGCGCCGTACGTCAGAGCAGTTGTAATCACGACCGTTTTGTACAGATCCTTGTGCTAGCAAATATAAGTCTGCTGTTATCACGACACTTTTATACCATGTTATAAGTTATCATTTATATTCAAAAACTATTATCTGCTGTAATTATATTTTATTCAAATAGTGTTAAAAGTGTTTAGATCCTAGCTGACTTGGCCTAAGATGGTGAATCCCACTTGTTAAACACGTGATGTATGTAACGGCAGTATTACCTAACTATAGTGCAAGTTTAAACATATAAGCATTTAGTGCAATTACCATAGAAATAGTTTTGTTTACATGTTTTATGACTAGGAAGGAACAAATGGAATTCCGACAAGCAATATATATATATATATATATTATAGGCCTACTTAAAAAAAACAGTAAATTTGTATATACGTTCGATTTCATCTGTTTGTTTCCAGTAAACTTAGAAAGTAGGTCTACTCATCATGTCGAGATGGGTTTATTTCTTGTGTACTCCTTATCCAAGAATAAAGAAAGGGTAATCTATGTAACATCACGATATCTATCTGAGAGTGAAGCAGTGTAGGATTAACCGACTGGTAGTGTTGGCTACTCTTGTGTTTTAAATTTGTAACAATTATTCAACTATTATTAACTTTTAAATTATGATTCTTCTCTTCAGTTCTTCTTGGTTACGAGGGGTTTGGAAATATCAACAAACCATGAACTTTTTTTTGTCTTACTTGATCACCAAATCAAA
>CABFOV010003990.1:12441-54507 GCA_902141375.1 Timema poppense | reverse complement strand
CCCCCCAACTGATTGTAGTTTCCAAATATATAAACAGTGGCAGTTTTAGAATAGCCTACCTGAAGATAAATCATAAATGTTTGTTGTAAATACTTTGTTGTGTAAATGCTTTGCGCTTTGCTAATTTGGTGTGTAATGAATATTAATGTTAATTGGTTGGATTAGATATTGTACAGGTTAAGTAACTATACTAATTATTATAAATGCTAAATTTTGTTTTCTAAGATAATACTATTAATTCAAGTACGCAAACAGACCAATCTAGTTTAGTTCCGTTTTTATTTGGAAGAGCATTTTAGAAAATACAGTTTTTTTTGTGGCTAATACTGATAACATTTTACCATTTTTATTAGTGTTATTTTATAATACCGTATCTATGATATCTACCATTACTGCTGCAGATCACAATACTTGATATATGAATATTTGAGAATTGTTTATTCCTATCTGAATCTGATTAGACAGGTTCGTCGGAAGAAAGCGTTGACTACCCAGGACACAAACAACCTTATCTCTTCCTCCGGCCATAGGTCACCATTTTCAATACTAATGTGAAATGAAAAAGGAGTATAACTAACGTTAAATTGTTTGGATCCTAGACTAAAACAAACTTGATTGAAATTTGCGTCATAAACTGTAAGATTAAACATAAGAACCACATTGCTTAATTCCTTAAACCAATAATTAAAAATAAGTATCTTCCACGTGACAAATCAAGTGGGTAGCCTGTGTCACATTGGTTATTTTTTCTCATCCTAGCACACAACTAACATTACTATAATACACAGTTTTTAAAATGTATAAATATAGTTTCAATTAAACATTATTTATTATTAACATGTTAAAAGTAACACATAACAAATAATTAATGAGCCTCTACGCAGGATAGCGTTGAAAATATTTTTTAAAATCATAAATACACAGTTTACACGCGCTGGTAGTGCTTATATCGACAATATATCAAGATATCAAATTTTCTAGTGAAGAGTGAACTATAAAAATAATAAATGCCTCAATTCTAACCGTGATTTATAGTAAGCGGATCGAGCCTAAGAAATGTTTGACTGTGTGAAATAGCTTTTATTTGCTGAAGTTAGTTCACTTTCCCATTTTCAATTAGCTAATTACGGATAGTATTTCATCAAATTGAGTGAGCTAGCTCTATTTTTGAAATTAATACAAAAAGTTTTACGTTTATTAAAAATTTGCTATAGTGACAACAGTGGTTTGGGAGGCTCTCACCCAGCCCCCCATAGAGTAGTGTCTCCGCACGTAACTCTAAAAACCCTTATTCGTAGGACCACTTCCGGGGACTGGCGCAGTCTTTCTACGCTAGACTTCCCGGTGCCACCAATTCTCTTATCCAGGGGCTTGGGAACTACGTCATCGACCCTGGTGGGTTCCATCGACGTCCCAAAGCCCTGCTCGGATAAGCGAGATGTGACAACAGTGGTTTGAAAGGCTCTCAACCAGCCCCCCATAGAGTAGTGTCTCCAAACGTAACTCTAAAAAACCCTTATTCAGTTTCTCAAATTTCTTACTCCCGTTATCCCCCCAATGTTACTAATAATATGTAATATCTGTTTCTTTGTTTCAGAACTTCGCGAAACGCGACAACCCGTTTTTAATTTTTGCGAACCACACGGTGTGACCAATTGGTTGGTACGTGTTGGAACTTGCTCTCGTGCTCCCCTTCAGGGAGCATCAGAGCATGCTATTTGACTTCGGACTTCGAACTTCGCTCGCTATTGGGACTCACGTTGCCGAGACAGTTTCTTCGCCACCCACCGCGACTCGCGTTGCCGGGACTTTATACACACCTCCCACCGTGACTCCGTGTTGCCGGGACTCTGTCCTCTCACCGTCCAACCTGATCGTCCCTTCCGACGGTGACCTCACGGGATGGAATACACCCGCCGCTCCGACAAAGCCCACCCACAGGACCGGTGCCTAGCCACCAACGTCACCAGGAGACTGCACTTCGAATGATGCAACCCGCTACACCCGAAGACGCAGTTGGGGATAACAAAGATATAATAGAGATTTCACTGTAAACTCTTTAAGAAAACAGTAATAAAGTGTGATGCCAACATGGAGTCAGGTCATGATTACTTATCTAATTTTTCACAGAGTATATCTTAATAAAGGGCATGATAACTTAGTGAATCTCAAATCCCCTACAGATATGTTCACACACATATCCTAGAAACATTTATTGAGCAATTTCCTTATGTGCGACACAAAGAAGGTATTGTACATATAAAGTTAGGAAAGGCGTTGAAGAAAATGAGGATAATATACCCTCATTGGCTTAAGCAATGCAAAAAACACAAGCTATTTTGCACTAAGCCACCAACCTAAAGTTAGAATCTACAATCACTTGCTGTGGACTGCAAAGGAGAATATTTAATGTCTAGGGAAGCCGACGCAGAAATTATGGAACGTATTACACCAATAATCTCATCTCATTGAGTGAATTTTGGAGAGTTGAGTACTTGTGACTTTAAGCTGATTTTGAACCCAATTGAATTTAATAAATTAATTGTGTTTTGCATATATTATTATGAATCTTGACTCTTTTTCTCAAAACTAAGATTTGTAGCTTGTTCCATTTTGAAACGTTGAAATAATGAAAGACTTTATAAGTTATAAGTTGTTTTAATGTTGAATAATAATTTTGAGTGTTACAACACGAGCAGCCGTTTGGCTTAAACTTCAGGTTAACAACTTTGACGTTTAAATAGTAGGCTTGGTTAGGATATATGTTTCAATAAAACACTTTAGTTGTTTAAGTCTATAAAAACTCAAATATGTACCGGTACCTAACTAAACACTCTTCATAAGACTATAGGAACTATAGAAGGTAAGTTAAAAATAAATACAATATTCAAATAATGGGACATTATGACTGTATAAACTAAAAATCCTACATAAGTGACCAATGTAATATTTATTACTTTATGCTACTTAAAATGCAATTATTTTACTCCATAGTGCCATTGAGTTTTTAGTTGAAAATAGTTTTAAGAATGTATAGAAATGTGTTTACACCATTGAAATGTAAAGACTATGATTTGTGCTCATCCAATGCCGTAGCAGGGGGGGTGGGGGTAGGGGGTGAGGTTTGGGGGTTCAACTCCCCCCCTCCCCACGAAATTTTATGGTGCGGCAGAAGGGCGCGCGAGGAATTTTACTGTTTTTATAGAATTACATTTTTTTGTCCAAATTAAATCAAATATTTCTCCAGTAGCAATGTAGAGTTTAGTTTTCTGCATATGCTAATAACAACAGTTCTTACATATCTGTCAAGGGTGTCATGGAAATTTGACAAAACTTTTTAAATAAAGAGATAAAGTTTTGACAAAACTCCAGGACACCCTTGACAGATATCCAAGATCAGTTGATATTAGCATGTGCAGAAAACTAAACTCTGCTACTGGAGAAATATTTGATTTAATTTGGACAAAAAAATGTCAATTCTATAAAAACTGTAAAAACACTTGCGCTCCCTCCTGCACCTTAAGATCAAAATACATATGGATTTATCTATGGCTCAAACAATATCAAAATTAAGATACAAATACAAATAAGGGACTGTGTCACCATAAAAAGAACTTCAGAAAGCTCCTAGAAGTGTTAAGTATTTAGAAATTTTCTTAGCGTTCGGCATTTCGGGGGTTATTTTACTATTAAAAAAACACTTCACAGAGCTTCAAAAAGTATTTAATATTTGGAAATTTTCCATGCCTTCGGGAAATAGGGGGTTATTTTACCATGAAAAAAAAACCACTTCACAGAGCTTTTAGAACTGATCATTTAGAATTTTTTCTAGCTTCCAACAATTGAGGGATGTGCCCACCAAACCCCCCTGAAATTATTGGCTGGCTACGGCCTTGAGTATGATTCTTAAACTACAAGAACAATTCGAGATTTTTCCGATCAGAGAAACCTTGGGATATTTAAATCGATTGCAAATTTTACTAACAATTTATAGTTTGATTAGAAATATTTGTTGTTGTTGTTGTGTGTGTGTGTGTGTGAACCAATTGACTTAAAAATAAGACATGACAAAATAAATAGTAGATTTTAAAGTATAGATCGTAAATAAAAAGTAAAAAACAGATTTTTTTAAAACTTAAAATACGCCATAAGTTATGAACAGATTAAATTTAAAAATTATAAAAAAAAATCGAAAAAGAATTGTTTGTAACAATAAACGACTGGAGTGTAAAAAAATCTTTAGACAAAAAGATTTGGGTCAACTTGTTGAGATTTGACAAAATTAGAGGGTTTAAGTACGTTTGTAGATATATAGCCCTATATACGTAAATAAAATGGAAAACTTATTTTAGGTTTTTTGATATCAATATGAAGTTCAATCGAAACAGAATTTAATAGATATGTATGTTTCAGTCTTCTCTTTAGTAATTTTTTCTATTAGATTACTATTTGACAGAATATTAGTGAATCTCATTAGCAGAATGAGCATAAGTCATATCTAGAGACACTCCGATGTATGGTAAGTAGTGTTAGGGGTGTGCAATATTAGTTTGTATGGTTTGGGTAGTAAGATGTTGCGTAGTATGCCATAGAACAACTACATTCATATAGAATTTAGTGATATTAATATTACCTTAAATACGGAAATAACACATGCCTCTGATAAGAAATGAACGATAATTAATTGAATAAATAAAAATTGCTTCTGGTTGGGCTCTTAATTATTAGCTTGTAATTCTCACGAGGAACATTTTGAAAGTGAGTTGTTTTAAAGAATTATCACTTGGAAGCGCTGTTATCACTGGATAATTTAAGTTCTACCTGACTTGAGGGGAGCAAAAATTCTCCCGCAAGCAGTGGCGACTCGTAGCTAAAATTAATGGGGATGCTGCTCCAGAAATTGTTTATCATTTGTTTTAAAATTGTGCAAAAGGAAAAAAACATGTATAAAAAGAAAATGTATTCAGTAACTTGATAAAATCTTTTATATTTTTTTTTTACTTACTTTAACTTAAATTGTTACAGTTCAAGCTTGATCTGTTCATTTAGAATTGAAATCCATTCTTCTTGTTTTAATTTACGCAAAAAGTTCAATAATTTTCTCCTTGATCTCTGGATGACAATTGAGGAATTTTTTCTCAATTGAAAGTACTGCAAGCGTGTTTAATCTTTCTGTTGAATAAAATAACCGAAAATAAAAATGAATCAAATAGAATGATTGCAAGCAGAATAATAATCTAACTCTACACTCTTCTACACTTTACCACAGTCAAGAATATGGTACATGGTTTTTAAGCACAACACACGCTGAGTAAAAAAACTTCCTACCACTATCACGCCAGAGCCGGCACTGCGAGAGCAACAGTGCTCTCTCTACCTGGCAGTCCCGTCTTCCTCCCCACCCACTCCCATGTGCGCATGCGCACAACAGTAAAAAACCACGTCGCTGGCACTGTGAAGCGCACAGTTCCATACAAAGATTTTTGTATATTTTTCATAAACTGGGGGATGGCTACTGAAGTACTGACATTAAGCTTAAGAAATATATATTGTACTACAAAAATAAAGAAAGAATAAAATAAAATAGGACTAATTATATTAAAGGTTATCGATAATATCAAGTGGAAATAGGGGGTGCTGCAGTTCAGCAGTGCTTATACACGAGCCGCCACTGCCCGTAAGACTACGTATCTGTTATTTCCTTGTCTGTGTACTTGGCCTATTTGACGTGGGACTCATAATAAACAAAATAAAGGGCTATCCAAAATAATTTTAACTCGAATATAGTTGTAATGTAACCAGCGCCCAATCGGATCTAGTTCGGACGTGTTTGTGAGTACTCGACTTGGCGCGAATACGCCACCTGTGTGAGGGGGAGGGAGGGAAAGTTTGAAGGCTTCCACCTCCTCGCTTTACCTTTCACACACAACATACTACATAGGCCAACAATCAGAGCAGACGACTTTCAACAACAAAGTTTAGGCCTGCTTTTAGAGATTATAAGTAAACATATGAGGCGAAAAGGAAAACTAACTAACTTATAAGATCATATTCCATTGTAATATTTATTACTAATATTTTATTGAAATATTTAGACTACTAATATTGTTATAAATAATATTCTTTAGTTATTTGTTACTATTGCTATTTTTATTCTGATCATTACTATTAACTATTTTTTCGTAGCTATTTATCAGGATGTATAATTAATTATATAGCTATTATTGTTTCTTATTTTCCAGTGTAATTATATGTATTTGTAAGGTATTTGTGTACTTTTCAGTGTTGGCCTGTAATAGGTCTGACTGTTGGCCAGCACTATAATAAAGGGAAACGAATTGAAATATTATCAATATTTCACTATGTACATTCCTTATAAATGTTTAGTTCTACTAAATTTCAACCCCATACATTAATTATTTTACTACTTTATTTTAACAATGGTACGCAAAAATCATAGAATAGAGTTTGGCCCCTTTTAACTCGTGAATTGTAATAATTTAAAATGATTGAACAGTGTTGGACTAGGCCGCTGGGATATCCCGGTTTAATTAGGACTGCAACAACTACTTTAAACCAAAATAAAGCTGCCCATTCAATAATTCTGAATGGCGTTTTTTTAGCCCCACTTTTTCTTAACCCGCTCAGGCTATGTACTAATCACCCTAATGGTTTTAAGGATGAAGAAGGTTATATTTATAGGAAGTGTTCCCACATTCACGTGCCAGGGAGAGTGTAAATCCATTTAGGGGGAAATACCTTCTGTACACCCGACCGAGATTCAAACCTAGATCTCCCCATCATCGGGAGTCTAGTCTATTGCAAGAGAAGCGCCTTAGACCATGTGGTCAAAGTGTGTATTGTTTTTATTAAGGCGATTGGCCTTTTTCATTTGGCGTGGAAATGCAGAGACATGGGAACAAACGGTTATCCCCAAGAATTTTGATTAGTTTTCAATTTTCTTTTCGGAAACGGTTTGTTCAAGAATAAAAGCATGCTGATTAAGTTATACTTTTTATATACACACACCTCCTTTATAATTTTAACAGTGATCAAATGTCGATAAAATTGACATTTTCCAATAGAAAACTGCCGGCTTCATAACAAAAAATAAGAAAATGTAACAATTAATAAACATCGAAACATTATCTTAGTAGGGGTGTTGAAAATATTAACATACAAATTTCACTCGTTCTCGAGAAAAATGATATTTCCAAACGTATGATTTTTCCGCAAGACCTGTCCGGTAGCTAGCACCATCTTTGGTTTCCGTGATCCATATGTTTTTGTTGGCGCGGAAAGATACTTTGGTCGGTTGTGAAGCCACGCCAAGCCTTTCACCCTCCCGCCTACCTTCCTGTACGTTGTTTCTTGGTTTTGTTTATAAACAATCTTTCCAGCTAAGAGAAAAATCATTTGCTTAGGGTAGCAGTTCCAAACCTTTTTGCGCTTGGTGGCTCATTTCTATAAATGGTGACCTTAATATTAGCAAAATGTTTAGTTAACACGTATTTGTTACAATTGAAAATAAATAGACTAGTAATAGTATTAAAAAACAATGTAATAGTTTGAACAAACAATGTATATATTTTATATTCAATTACATACTTAATTTATTAATAATTAAAAAACTGTTTAGTGTATTAAATTGAAAGCATTTTCTTAACGTCAATTGTAGAAGAAACCCCGCACCACCCATCGGCATGGCGTTGAGTTAATTTCCCAACTTTTGTGTGATTTTTTGTCTTACACTGTTGGTATGTGTAACTTTTCCGCCATTATTCAAATATTTCCGCGTACCTCCAAAAGTCCTGGCATGTGCCCCACGTTGGGAACCGCTGGTTTAGGGAATACTGACTGTCACTAGCTTTTTAATATGAACAAGCAGCGTGTAGAAGATACATTTTAAAACTTAAATATAGCAAAAATAGAACTCTAGATATTGTTTAACAATTTAAACGCAGTTTTGCTCATATCAGTAGAAAGTAAAAACGAATGATTATGGACTTAGCTATCGATAATGTAGCTGAAATAAACTCGGGATTAATTAACTACTAATAAAAATATAATTACTTCACCTTATCACTTCAGTGGTATTTATAAATATATATTAAGTGCCATCATATTTCTTATAGTCCCAGACTAATTGGGACATTCCAGTCCACTCCTGGGTTTGAACGATTTTGACTTTATATTATTATTATTAACACCGCGTCTTACTACCCGTTCGGATTGTACTCACACTAATGTGTAATGGTAAGGGGATTGTGAGATGAAATGGAGGACCTAGAGCTTAACGTGGTATCCGAACCACGGCGGAGGCCTGGCATTCCACACACTCACAAGTTGTGATTAGTACACGTCTTGTCAGAGGTGAAGGAAGTGTTTGGCAATCAGATAAATCTGTGCAGGAACCTAGGATTGAACCCCGGGCCCCAAGCACAGAAGTCCGACACCTTACCCCTAGACCGCCAGGTCACCTTTGACTTTATAAAATGTTGTTTCCAAGGCGCTAATAGCCCCACTTGCGTTACACACGTATGCATTTTTTTCTTTATAATTTTGCTACGCGTTTTACTAACCACCCGGACAAATTTACCGCAATATGTCGTAGAAATTATGTAGATAGAATGCATAAGAAATGTATAATCATTTGTGCGGAAACCTATCTTGAGGGGAAAACCCCCCTCACTTTACTTGTTCAGGCAATCGTTTGAAAAAAACTAGAGAGAAAGAATAATTTATGTTTAGTCTTTAGACTATAACAATTTTTCTGTTCCGTGATCCTTGGGGTGTGAATTTAATATCCTAACTTTCTGTGTTGGTAACCTGGTGGTATAGGGGTAAGGTGTCGGACTTCTGTGCTGGGAGTCCGGAGTTCAACCCTCGGTCCCGGCACAGTTTTATCTGATTGCCAAACCCTTCCTTCACCTCTGACAGGACGTGTATTAATCACAACTTGTGAGTGTGGGGAATACCAGGCCTTCACCGTGGTTCGGATCCCACGTTAAACTGTAAGTCCATTTCATCTCACGATCACCCTACCATTACACATTAGCGTAAGTGCGTATAACCCGAACGGGTAGTAAGACGCGGTGCTATTAATAATAATAATAATAATAATAATAATAACTTTCCGTGTTTAAAGATCAATAATTATATAGTTTATGCGAACCTACTTTTTCGTAAAAATATCAAACTACATTACATTGATTTAAATAAAGCGTTTGCGATTTAAAGGTAGCTATCTAATAGCTTTAATTTTTATAATATATTATTATGTTCTACATCTGTCACTTTTAACAAATTGTGTCATTGTTTATGCTGACACTTTGACAGTGAATGTATTTTTATACGGTTTAGAGCTACCATTGCACAGCTACGAGATTGCAATGTTTCATGTCTCTGTTGTCTGCATAGAGATAATATGAGGTCCCCTTGAAGTTTCACGCCGCTAACAGCAGGCCGAGCGAGCTGATGAGTCATCATGACGTCATCCCACCAGAGATGACGTCAGCCGGGGTGGCCGGAGGACTGGCCGTGTAGATTACGTCACTGCACACTTCCTTAAGGAAGGCCAATCTTTTGTACGCACTTTCTATACACCGATACTCCCACTTTTTGGTAATTATAGAACACACAATACACAAATAAAGTGCGCTTAGAAATAGTTCTATATTTTTTTGTCAAATCGGAAAATATTAAAATAGCTTGAGGGAAATTTGAGTTTAAGGTGAGAACAAATTAGTGACAAACATTTGTGGCTAGCCAACATAAATATATCAGCTGTACAAACGTTAATAACAACTCCATAAAGGGTAGGAGTGTGAAGAGTAGGGTAGAGAAAATGCATCCACATTAGTATGTGTAGATGAAAAACAACAAGGTTGCCACCTTCCCTAAAATTAACTAAGACGCTTTAAAAAGGTACCAGTCTGCCTCAGAAATCCTCTAAGCTTTGGATGCATTCAGAAGCTAAATGGGGGGTTGTTTTAATGGTCATTAAGGGAGATACACGGGTATAAAAAGGTAGGAGTCGGTGGGGGAGGGTGGTGTCCTTGGAATTGATTGACTTCTCAAATTAAGGTTTACAAACATTTTACTAAACACACTTATTTTTAATATCTAATGGTCACCTTTAAATTGACACATTTAACATATTTGTTTACAACCAACCATCCCCTACACCAACCCACATATGTATAGCAAGGGTGTAGAAAGCTCATTTTTCTAGGAGGTGGTTTCACTAACAAAAGGGTGACTCAAGTAAGATCTTCCAGGTGATAGCAAAAAGGTTCCTCATTTTCTCAGACCCCACTTAATCGTTTAATTCTAAGAAATGTCCTTTGTTTTTCAATACCATATCAATGTATGATAAAAGAAGTAAATAAGTATTTGAAATGTTGACCGAGCTAATTTTACAATCGAAAGTTTTACAAGGTGTAGCTTGAAGGTGAATATTAAAATACTCATTAACTAATATTTGGTTGACATACACAATTAAAACTGCAGTAAGAGTAAAAAAAACTTGAAACATTTGATTTCTATATGTATTTGTGGACCCCCTTTAAGGGGGGTCCGGACCTCCCTTTCTATGCCCTTGATATATGGCTTATATATATGTCGTATTATCTGCATCTTTCAATTTTAATAAATTATATCAATACCTATAAAATTAAACTAATAATTTAGTAAAATGGTATCTATATTGATCGCGAGATTTTGTTGTTGTTATTCCAACCAAAATCCCACTGTATCTTTAGATACAATTACAAATAAGTAATGTGAGCTAATTCACATAATGTAATATGTTATTGATTTTAAACTTTATAACATAAGTCCAGCTTAAGATACTCAGTATTAATTACTTATAAAATATAGCTCTTCCACATTAAACACAATTCCCAAATTGGTTTTTGAAGATAACATTTTTAATATGGAAAATATAACGTACAATTCTTCAACTTAATAATTAGATCATCTGCTTCGGTGGCTGCATGGTCTAAGGCATCACTCTTGCAATAGGTTAGATTACCGATGACAGGGAGATTGGGGTTCAAATTCTGGACGGGTATAAAGAGTTTTATCCCAAAATGGTTTTTCACTCGCCCTCCATGAAAATGTAGGTACACTTTCTCTAAACTCAACATTAATCATTAGTAGCCCATTAGCGTATCTAGTACTTAACAGAAAGGGGTAATAAGAATTGCAAAAAAAAGTATGTGTCACACCCCAATAGTGTAACTGTTCATTTCGCAATTGGGGCGATTTCTGAGATGAGGCCCAGAAAAACATGCCACATCTCGCAAAAATCATTTTCCCATTTTTGATATCCCTACCAATAGAAAACTTAATTCTGAACATTAAAAAATTACCTTTTTAGCTATAAAATTAATTTTTATAATATTTCAAACATCAATATCTATTTTTACCAATTTGTGGTAAATGGCAGCCAAAGTTAAGGCATGGTTTCAATTCCCGTACAATACCTTATTTAAAGTTAAATGTCTTCTATTATTAGTGTCGTGGTAATCCTGTCATACTGGTTAAATCGTAGTTAACGTTTCAAACTAACAATTGGCGTTTAAATCTATAAACAGTCAATTTCGACCTGAATTGACATTTTACGCTCTGCTGAACAACATGTGGCACATTTTTCTTGGCCTCATCCCACATATAGATATATATCAGGCATGGTCGCCCCATCAAAGCAATGAAAATATGGCTTGCTTACTTTGAGCGAAATAATACCTTATTTTATGTTTGTAAATATATATGGGTACTTAAATTCTCTAATCAACCAAAATTCGATCTTTTATTAGTAAAAAACCAGTTACAGTAAAGCAATAACAGCGATTTCAAATATCTTCACACAAAATTGACTACAGCATTTGGTGGTAGAATCTGTAACTAACGGTGGCTATGGTGTAGACCATATATGGCAATACAACACATACAAACACATAACAAATACAGGGTGACCTGGTGGTCTAGGGATAAGGTGTAGCACTTTTGTGCTGGGGTTCGGGGTTCAATCCTCGGTCCCGGCACAGATTAATCTGATTACCAAACCCTTCCTTCACCTCTGACAAGACGTGTATTAATCACAACTTGGGAGTGTGTGAAATGCCAGGCCTCCACCGTGGTTCGGATTCCACGTTAAAATTGTAGGTCCTAAACTTCATCTCACACTCACCTTACACTTACACATTGGCGTAAGTACGTATAGCTCGAACGAGTAGTAAGACGTGGTGCTAATAATAATAAGAATAATAAATAAAAATAATAATAATTATTATTAACAAATACAACTCCTTTCATAGATATTTTTTTGTTTCACTTCCCCTATTGTGACTAACCATACTTTGAATCAAGTTTAATTTTATCTAGTTGTCATCACTACTTTAAAGTGGGATGGAAGGGGACGCGAGAAAAGACCATGTGTTTTTGCAGTTTTTATGACAAAACTTTTTTTGGCTGAAATAAATAAAATCTTGCTCCAATACAAATATAAAGTTTAATTTTCTTCACATGTTGATATCAACAGTTCCTGAATATTACTCATGAACAAAGCGGCATTATATAAGAAATGTTTTAAACAAAGAGTAAAAGTTGTCAAATTCCAGAACACCCTTGATAAATATTCAATAAATTCTGAGATCCCCATGTGAAGGAAATTAAATTCTATTGTTTGTACTGGAGTAATATATATATATATATATATTTTTTTTTGGCCAAAAACATATTTTGCCATAAAAGCTGCAAAAACTCTGGCTTTTTCTCGCATCCTGTTTCATCCCACCTATCCTCCTCTACTCCAAGGGTATCGCTAGTAACCTCGAGAAGAAGCTAGTCTCGAGTTGACAAATAGTGCTATCAAATTATTTTGACAGGAGCAGTTGGGAGAAAAAGGAAAGATAGGGAGGTCGCTAGTAATTGAGAAGATTACTAGGACACCTGTATATTCATCAAACACTTTTCCCTTCTACCCAAGCTAAAATCATTTTAAATTATAAATTTTATCTTTCCACCTTTGATCAGTTCGCTCTCGTGGAAGAGGTAATTTTACCTATACAGGAACCTGAGACTCAAATACTTATTTGAAAATAAAAATCAAGAAATAGGAAACATCAATATATAAGTGACCATGATCAGTAGCCATGCTATGCTGCCTGCCATAGTTCAGTTGGTGTGTTACTCTCTTCTGCTGAAGAAGGGAACTGATGTACCTTGAAAATTTCATAGTTATGTGTTTTGAATCGTGAGCTTGGAGGCCTACAGTTTTCTGCTAAGTGAGCAGGCCTTGCCATTCTGTTCTCTTTTAAATGTTTGATTTAAAATTATAGATTTGTGAGAGAAAATATGCACAGCTAGTCAAATATAAATAACTATTTTTTTTATACTTCCATAGCTCTACAGGAAGAACTATTTCACCTTCCAATAAAACACTATATATTACAGTTGAGTTAAACAATGAAGCTAGTATTTTTTTTTTTTAAATTCCAGTATTTGAATAAGAAATCTGACCCGCCTCGGTGGCGTAGTTGGCTCACACGCTTGTGTTGAGCTCGACTGCTGAGGACGGGAAGATTGAGGTTCGAATCTCGGTCGGGTGAACTGGGGGTGGTTTTTCCTAAATTGTTTTCCACTCTCCCTCCACGCAAATGCGGGTTCACTTCCTCTATTTCAACCTTACAAATTCCTAGTCCATTAGAGTAATTAGTACTTAAAGCGTATAACCCGAACGGATAGTAAGACGCGGTGCTAAATATTAAAAATAAGAAATCTGAAATTATATGAGGTTTTACCATTCACATTGCCTTTCTAAACATAGCTACTTTTAGGGCCGATCTTACAATGTTTCATCAAAGCCCTTGTAACTTAACTGTTTGTAAAGTCTAAGCGTTGTGTTTTACAATACTATTTTTATGTGATCGTCAAATTATGAATAGGTTCCTTCCATTAGTTCTTATCATTAACTTTCTCGGAGTGCTAGATTTGTTTAAAATCTTTTGATTGGCGTAATTTGACCATAGGGAATATAAGCAAGTCATTACAACGTCTATGGAACTGTGTTGAAAACAAATCAATCAAACCAAGTCCAATTTATTACGTTAAAGTAAGGTTATGTGCAATCTTAAATCGACTTTATTTTCCTGATAAGTTAGTTGAAAATAATAAACACAAACGAAGTCTAAACTTTTGCAATTAAGAGGAAATGTTGATGGTTAAATTAATATATAAATACAAACAAATGATTGAAAATAAACAAACTGATGGTGTAACCTGATTATATTGGCGTTCAATCACTTTAAGAATTTCTGGTTTAAAATAGGAGGGATAGCCAGCACACTTACCTTGGTGATACTGGAGTAGAAATTATTTAGATATAACACTAAAAAACATAAACACATTGTTAAGTACAAGCTTTCACTGTCACAGACAGCTTCATCAGGTCAGGAGAGTAGACTGATTTCTTGGTTGAACTGTAAGGTTGACTGTCCACAGCTGACTGTTTTTCAGTTATGACATCACTGTATAGATAGCAGCACTATGAATAATGTTATATTGAATGTAATCATTGTATAGATAGCAGCACTATGAATAATGTTATATTGAATCTAATAGTAAGTGTGCTGGTAGGAAGGAGAGGAATTATCTAAGGTTGAGGTTGGGGGCTTGTCTGGATTTGATGATATATTGATGGGCCAGTTCCCATATCCTTAATTGTGAAGGGTTGCATATTGCTTTATTCAGGGATTTGACCACCTTGGTTGTGTAACAGTTATTAAAGTCACAATTATGGGTTTCGGCATGTGCTGCTACAGGCTTCTCTTTATTTTTCATTTTTGTGTCATGTCGATGACCATTCATTCTCTTTCTTAGTGTTTCTGTTGTGAGACCAATGTACTGTGCTTGACACTGGTTACATTCCAGTTGGTAGATGAGGTTTTCAGAATCACAAGTATGGTGGCCTTTTATAGGATAATTTATTTTAGTTATGTTGCTGGAGAATGAATTTGTTGGTTTATGTATTGTGCAGGTTTTGCAGGGGGTGCGGTTGCAGGGAAAGGAACCTGATATTTGTTTGGGTTCGGGTTGAATAGTGGGGTCCGGCAGTTTGGGTTTTACAAGTAAGTTGCGTAGATTGGCAGGTTGTTTATAGGTTACTTTTGGAGGTTCCTTGAAGACAAGTTGTGTAGTGGTGGAGGATTGCAGTATGGGGAAACCTGTTTTCAAGAGATTGTTGAGTTTGTGGAGTCCAGGGTGGTATGTAGTGACCAGAGGGATGATGTTGTTTGTTCCTGTTGATGTTGTGGGCCCGCTATTTTGAGCTCTGTCAATTTGACTACACACCAGTGCTTTGGGGTAGCCTCTGTTCATAAAAGCATGTTGCAGTTTTTTATTGTATTGTAAAAGGTCATTGTGGTCAGAGAAAATTCTTTTGGCTCTAATGGCTAGGCTATGTGGGAGTGATCTCTTTGTGCTCATAGGGTGGCAGCTGTCGTAGTGAAGGTATTGTTGATGGTTGGTTTCCTTGGTGTGCACAGTTGTTTTAAGGTGTCCCTGATGGAGTGTGATGTTTACATCCAGAAAAGTAATGCTGGATGTGGATATTTTCCAGGTAAATCTTAGCGGCGAAAATTTGTTGAGGTCTGACAGGAAGGACTCGAGTTGCTGAGTGGTGCTAGTCCAAATCATAAAGATGTCATCGATGTATCTAAACCAACAAAGGGGCTGTAGCGGTTGTCTGCCCAGGAACATACGTTCTAGTCTCCCCTAAAACTACAGGAAATTCTTTCATTTCAAGTACCTATTCAATCTTCGAAGTCTTGGATTCCTTAGAACGTGTAGCTCATCTTAGAAACCATTATCAGCATACAAATAAATGCAACCTCATTTTACTAGTAACAATAGATTTGAAAACAATATGGTGGAGTGTTTAATGTTCTTAATGTGGAAGTTATGTTTGCTAATCGGAAGGTAGACCTCACGTTAACCTTACCAACACTTTTACGTGGACATTAGCGCTAATCAAACAATGTAAAATCAAAAGTAGTGGTTGTTATCACTTAACCTTATGTTAAACCCTAACAAATAGAATAATGTGACATTGTAAGTTTGGGCCTTAGTTTTGACTATGAATCCATTATTTTGTGTACTCTTGTACATTCAATTAATTTAAAAAATATTTAATTTCCATCTAGTTTTAAAATGAAGAAGAATTGATATATTTCTTATTGAGAGTACAAAAGGACCCCACTCATATGGCGGGTAAGGTTCCTGAGCCTCGCTGTGAGGCAGAAATTGCTGTGGAGCGGAACATAGTCTTTTTAACTTTTTTAAACGCCTATAATAGATAATTCAGTCGAATGAAAATGATTGCTAACATTCAAATAAAAACAAATGAATAAAAATTATCAAATGATCATGACTATCATTTCTGTAAACAGACTGAATTGCAGACATAAAACGATGGCTAAAACCATTCACTGTGCGCGTCATGCCAAAAATTGTTGGACGAGCAAGACAAGCGCCAAACTTAGTGAACATGCCTATAATTAAAAATTGCTATAGTAACAGAATTCTGTAAAGCAGAACGCTGTTTAGTGGGGCCCTTCTCCATAGTAAAATCTGTAGTGTTGTAATTACAAAAATTGATAATAAATATAATTGCTTCTAAACCTTTAGCTAGAGATAATATTTAAAATAAGAAGGCTGTATCTTTAATTTCAGTTTCCCCCTTTTCACAATGTTAGCTATGCCACTGTTACATAGTTCTTAGTTGATCATATACAGAATATATTGCCATTTAGAGAATATATTAAAATAAATAACTGCCAAACACTCAATGTTGACAATAGTTAAGACATAATGTGTGTCTTACAGATATAGAAATTGAAAACATCTGTAAAAACTAAAAAGTAACAATTTCTATTAATATCCTTTATATCTCTCTTTATCATTGACTTATCTTTGGGGAAAGAAGTGAGAGAGGGCGATACCAGCGGCAAAGGAGTGTGGGTCAACAATGGTTATCTCTAAATACTATTCGGAAGTATTTTTGATCAGAACTGGGAATATGAATGTCAAAAATTCGTAATACATAATGGAACAAACACAATATGGCTTTTACAATGAAAAGAAGAACATAGTTCACACGGTATTGGCAGCCATTACCTCTCTGTCCAATGGCAGCAATATGAGGTTAATAAGGAAAAAACCTTACACATTTTGAGATATTTAATACATATTTCAATACACATTTGACATTAAAAATAAATTGAATATTTGCATACATTAAAAAAAAAAGCTGATTTTTATGAAAAACAAACCTGAATATGAATGCAAAGGCTTGAGCAGAAACATAATTATAAGGAATATCCAGGAAATTGGGCTTTATTTGGCTCTTGAATATCAAACAAGAAGTAGATAACACCAGCAATACCTGTTAAAAGAAAACAAAAACATAGTTGGAAAAATGATAAAGCAACATATTTGTATGTGAGCTTTTCGATGAAATGCAACTGGTCTAAGAATAATACTTAGTTATGAGACGCTCAAATCCTATTAGCTATATTCAAGTGATATGAGATTCCTAAAAGTCTAAAAAGAAAAAGGATATTGAATATAATTATGAATAAGAAATTGGTTAAAGGAATTATAGAGACTCGTATAATTGGGAGCACAGTAAAATAAATCACAAAAAGACAAAATGCCATTGATAATGATAATAAAAAAAAATTGTGGTTGTTTATATGACATGACAAACCCCAACATCAACAAACAACTATACTATTTTTCTATCGATCCAACCTCATTCTAAAAGTATTTTATTTATTTAAATACTGTGTTTTAAAAGTAATTAGAAAAAAAAAGTGTAGATAGGAAAAAAATAACTAAACAAAACATTCGTGTTTGAGTTGTGCAAGATGATTAGAAAACAAAGTCTTGTCAAATACATTTTACAATTTGCCATTACTAAAATGAAATTACAAAATAACTAATACCAATCACAATGAAAACTATCAACTTTTGAATACTGCCTTCTGTTAAAATAACAAAAATTTTATTCACTGTGGTTTGAGAGTTAAGAATCAAGGTGTTGAAAATTGTAATATTAGGACCAATTCTTGATATTTTTGAAACCTACCAGTTAAGATTAGAAGGTGTCAAGTTTAATAACCTGGAAAAAATATAGTTTATTTGGTAATCTATGATTAACTTAATAAATCATTAATATGTAAGCACAAATATTATTTATTTATACTGTGCAGATCATATTGTATTTATCATTTTACTTGTAGCAGCGGCAAACAAAATACTGCTGCACTTTTTGAACACAAGTGGCCACTCTGAACAGCTGAAGACGAGACTGAAGAGAAAGTATACGAAATTGACGCCATTTAAAATTGCTTCTAGAATTAAAAAAGGCAGCTATTTACTAAATTCTCTCATACTATCTAGTTAACCCAAATTATGTGTGTCATTTTCAAATTTTTTCAACTGGTAGAATATGAAATGGTAGTTAAAATTAATATTAGAGGAGAATTTAATAGTTTTTATGAATTATAAGATCTGCCTATTTTGCACACACCTGTTGAATATTTGAGCAAATTTTTTTTTTTAAACCAGAACTTTCACCTCACTCCCTCAAACCAGAATTCGTTTCATGAATCTTTTTACTTGACAACATGTATTAAAAAACAAAACAAAAAACAAACCTAGGTAGTGGGTAAAGCGGTGGAACATACCCAAAGGAATCTCAAGAAAAATACATCATAGCTATCCAGTGTTGGATGATCTATGTCCTCAGTATATCCAGTATCAAACTTTTCCTATTCCTCAATCAATGAACTGGTGCATAAAGTGGTAAAGCTGAATCGCCCACCCTCCCTCTCCAAAACTGCTGTAAAGCCCAAACATTTACAAAATGAACTAAGCCCCTAAGACACATGTCTCTTAGAGTATTTATTAAAAACATGACACCATTCTTTTCCATATTGCGTGTTGAGTTTTGAGTCAGATATAAATAATTCTATAATGATTATAATAAATAATAATTAATAATTCTCTACTATGTGGATGGACCCATCATTTTATGCTCTTGTAAAGATGGACCATGAAATTGGCTAGTTAAGTATAGAGAAACATCTTTACACTGTTATAATTGTGTAATTTAGTGTGTAAAAAGACCCGTCCACAAGCTGGAAACAGTTCATGATGATGAATGTGAAACCGGCATTTCTATGTCTAAATGGAAAGTTTCTAGACTTTTAGAGATAATATGTTGTGGATAACAGACATTTTCACAGTTGTGCACATAAATGCTATCCTTAAATATAGAATTATTAACTAAAGCTACTCATGCATTAAAAAACAATATCAACACAGTATATCTGGCCTCATGACGCATATATAAGTCAATACAGGTACATCTATTGAGGATTGGACCATCTAGTGAATCAATACCACATATACTTTCAAATTTTGACTGCTTGTACTTAAACTTATAGCTATTTTTTTTATTTCTTATCTTCGTTTAGTGTTTGTGTTAATTTTACTCTCTTCTTTCTTCTTTGTGTTTGATAAAGGCAACAATGCCGAAATATTATTATATTTGTGTTAAAATGTGTATGTGACTACTTCTACTATAGAAGACAGAAGAAAGGAAGAAGATGTCACCTTTGTGCATAAGATTCTTCCCCCTTCCCTCTTTTCCTAGGTTGGCTTTCTTCATCAAATTTACCCTTAGTAGGTTATTTTTCCTTTTTATTTAGTTTTATTAATTTCCTTTACTATAAAATTATTTAGCCATTGGGCCCATCATTTTTAAACAAAATAGGCAGTATATAATTTTCCGAACCAACACAAGAAATGGTCAAAATTTGTACAGCTTAAGTAGGCATATTTTTTAAAATTATTTGAAATTGTATCAAAAAATACAGTTAAAGTGTAGTGTATTTTACCTTCAAACAAAGACAAAGGTCTGTCAGGTATTTGTGTCTGGTGTTTCCCATAGGTGAAACACCAATCTGCAAATTGGCAGGCTCGGTGCAGGTGTTTCAGATCCTAAAAAAATACAATATTAAACAAAAGAATTACAATCCAGCTCATTTAACACTATACTGACAAACCATCACACCCCTAGGAGTTGTCCAGGCTGCAGAAGTTGCCCAGGATGAGTGAACTTTTAGAAAGGAACTAAAAATGTTTTATTTTTATGGCTCCAAAATAAAGTTGGCTGATGTTTGTTCAAAACACATAACACATATGCATGTGTGCGGCAAAAGCTTATGTTTGTGTGATAGTACATTATCTGTGTGAGTTAAGATTAAAAATAACCTTTTCTATTCATAACTACCTAAACATGTTTAATGTACCCCATCCTTTAACTTGAAAGGTATCAAACTTACCTTGTATGGTTCCACTATGGCATAGCTCATAAGAAAGGGTCATAGGGCTGATTGCAAGAACAATGTTCGAGCAAAGGTGGAGTTACACCAGAGTCAGGTCAAAGACTAATTGGGAGATACTCTACAAGCGACTCAACACCATTGTGCCATTTTTTTTGAAAATCAACCTTCCTCTGTCTCTGCTTCGACTTTGCTTGAGCATTGTTCTTGCATACAGCCCATAGTGTAGTCTGTCAAGGTAAAATTGTCACCATTTCAGGGAAAACAAAGTGTAAAGTTCTCATACCTCTCTGTCATTTTTAAATACATTTGTGGCACCATCAAATTTAAGCATGCTATGAAGGTTACTCAAAAGGATTAGTGTATTTATTCTGCATTATAAGTTTATGGTGTTTTTATTCAAACACAACAGAGTATGTGCACTCATTCATAAGTAAATATTCCTAAATGTTTATTCAAACAGATAGTAGTAATCATTCCTAAACTGAGAAAGAAGTACGTATTAATGTGTATTCATATCACCCATTGTCTTGGTAAAAAAATAATGACACTCACCCCTGTGACTTGGTAAAGATGTAAAAAGGTGTATGCATTCCCAGACACACCATGGCAGATGCTGTAACCTTTAGCTAGGAGACCCCTTTTCCACACAACCTCTCCACAGTCGAGAGCTGTCTGCATGTACTGATCATCACCAAACACCTACCACAAACTTCAAAAATGTAGCTCAAGCATGTAAAACTCGTTTGACCATAAGGACCAAAATGAACATTGAAAGTAAGGAGAGAGTCGCATTTCAGAAATTTCAATATTGTCACCATCTAAACTGGAAAAATCTTTATTTTAAAATCCTTAATATAACCAAAATAAAATTAAAATTATATAAAATGATAAGACTTATCCTTTAATTTTTTACCAAAAATTTGAAACTTTATATTTGCACAAAGTGTGTGAGGGGGTTTAGATTTATTGATGAAGTTACATTCAAAATAGTCGATCTTTGGTGAGTAATGAGTAAAATTTGGTATACCAACCTCACTTGTTAGATTTCACCAAATAATAACTAATTTATAAATGTCGTATTTCTATTATGTTTATAAAAAGACTATGTGGGGCACATTGTATGTTGATTCATCAAAACATTTGTGGGTCATACATAAACACAAAACAGGTCCCATGCAGCCTGTGGGCCGCCAGTTTGACATTCCTGGTGTAGGTAATGCCACAAACATAATCTAAAACATTCTAAATGTGATAAAACATATCCAGGGTCATGTAAGACCCAGAAAATATAAAATTAAACATCATAGTTTACGGTACCTATTGTGGTTTTTGAGGAGAATGATAGCTGTTGCAAAGATAGACAGGATTAAGATTAAGTTGTCTGGACAAGAGTTGAGGTGCAGGGAGTACATGAGATTTTTTTTTGCATGAGTTTTACTAACCATTTGGATTATACACTTATGAACTAATTACACTAATGGCTTAGGGATGAGGAAGGTTGAATTTACAGGAAGTGTATCCACATGTGCATGGAGAGGGAGGGAAACCATCCTCAGTACACCCAACCACTATTGAACCACAATCTCCCCATCGTCAGCAGGCTTACTATATTGTGAGAGTAGTGCCTTAGACTCTGAGGTCAATGAAGCGGGTTTATATGAGATAGTAGAGGAAGCAAGGCTGAAATGGTATGGTCATGTAATGAGGACGGAAAAGAGAAAAATCACAATGAGAATATGGGGTAGTAAGTATATCGGAAAAATACTGCGACAGAGACCAAGAAAAAGATAGGAGCAGATAACAGCAAGTGTGCTACTGAGAGGAAACAAATGAAACCAAATAATGGAATAAGAATGGACAAAGGAAAGAGAAAGATGAAGGGATTTTACTTAAGTATAAAACTGACCCAGCCACAGACTAGAAACAGATGATGATAATGAGTTTATGGTACCTAGTAATAATTACTATGACTATCACAATAATTAAGGACATATCTCATAATTGACAAATATAGCTAATAAAGGGTAATGTATTTACACTATAATTGGTGCATGTCAAAAGATACCATGTTGATTTTTGTAACTTTTTGAGAGAAAGAAAAAAAACCATCTTATTTATTCATTATTTGATTGTTTACAATTTTTTAAGCTGTTTTATGGCTTGGTGATATGTCTAATTGAGGTGTCATTTCAATTCCTTGCCCTTTGGTTATTAAAAAAATATTTTGTGTATAATTTGAGTTAGTTCCGTTCTGCATGCACAGCTTGACAAATATAAGTAACATAGGGTAATATATTCAGTCTATTCATTATCTTTTAAAAGTGAAAAAACCTACAATATCAATATTTACAGCGTTAAAGTATAGTTCTACAGTTACATTTTCATAGGAGGAAAGGTATTTTAGAAAATACAAACTTTTTGCAGTAAAATTGATAACATTTGACAATATTATGAGTTATTCTATAGGTATAATAATCTACCAAAAGTAAAAAATGCAGACCCCATTAAGGGTCAATCATTATATGTTAAAAAATTAGTTTAGAAAATATCTTATACGCAAGAGAATTTGTAGACATTCTGATTAAAATTCCAACAATCCCCCCACGCCAAAAAACACTGTGCTCAAACTGCTATCTTTGAAATGGCAGGCTAAATTCAGTTTTTTGCCATTTATTTGGGAATTGTCTATTTAAAAAAAATCAAATTTCAAATAAACACTATTAAGTGTCTAAATTATCTACAATTTTTGTCATTAACATTATTTTGATTTGGATAACGTTGAAGGCACAAAATGGCATGGAACTTTTGTCCCATAGAGATAACTTCATGCACGTCACCATTCTGGATTTAATAATGTCAGGATTCCTACAGTATTTGTAAAAAGATTTTCCCTGACTAGTTTCCCAAGTTCCTTGACCAATTTCTCATAAAATTTCTATTATAACTTTATGATACTATACATGTGAAAATATTAATTTAAATACATTGATTTTGGCCTCCTCCTCCCCTACGGTCGACCTTGCCTCACCTCTCATGGAAGAATAAGAAAGCAGACGTCTTGCCAATCAGTTCAGGGAAAATGATGGAAAAATAATTAAATATGTTTAACCCTATCAAAAAGTTGTAACAAACTTGATTCACTTTGGTATCATGTGCAGAAATACGTACTAAATAACAGGCCATTAAGAACATACTAAAAAGTTTGGTATCATTACAATCTTATTTTACCTAAACTGTACATATCCTGAACTGAATAGCTCACAACAGGAGGAACTGTGTCTACTTTCATATTATTCATGTCTCAAGTCAATTTTCTTTTTATTAAAATTATCAAAAGTCATACAATAGGTTTACTATGCTATATTTAATAAAGTGAAGCTTGTTTCTTCTTCAGTTCTTGCAACTCCACTTCTATTGCTTCTCGTCTCTCTTCACTTACCATCATTAATTTTTTTCCTTTTCCTTCTAAATCTTTAACTTGTATATCTAATTTCCTCTTTTTCACTTCTTTCCTGCTTCTTCATGATATCATTTCCGAGCACCTCTCACATAATCCAACATCTTTTTGCTAATGTGTATGTTTTTAATCCCTCCTGTTTCTTGTATCTCATCATGAATGTGACGCTGTGCAGTGACTGTTTTTTCATGCATATTTTCAACCAGTAAAGATTTAATGACTGAAAACCACCTTCAACAGTTGCATTCCCATGCGACAAGACAAGGCAATATCTTTATTACTTCCCAAAGATGTTTGTAGTTTGCATCTCCTATTAGAAAGCTAACATAAATAGTGTCAAGTCCTACTTCATCACTAAACTGAACACAAGGACAAAATATTTCTCGAAGCTGAGATTTTTTGAGGTTGCAATAATGCAAGTATTCTTTCTTGGCATTTTCAGCCAGAACATCATTTATGAATAACACAAGGATCTAATGAAGACAAACCTCTTACAGCTTTCTGTTTTAAGGGACTTGTTTCTTGTAGTTTTGCAATCATGGTGGTTAACATACTGCGGCACTCGTGTATAAATTCTAGTTTTTATCTTTCTGTTACTGTGATTGCAGTTTCTCCTAGATAAAGATCAAATTTTCTGATTTTTTTGGTGTCGATAGACAGTAACTTTGGACCCGTGCACTTTATCAGATCAGGTTTCACGCAACGGTTTATAAGGTATCTTAGAAGTTTCTCTACAGCTTCAAAAAGGTATGGAGTCATTGGTTTTGATGTCTGGAACTGTTGCCGGAAAGGCTGACATTCATCTGCAATTGTCTTGCATAAAGCTAGCTTACACTTTAGGAATGGATGACATGCTGCTCTTTTCAGTGTCTCTACAGGTTTTGTTTTAGGAAGTTTTGCTTCTTTGAGAAACTTAACAACATGGTCCCAAATTTGTAATGCCCTTTGAAAGCACTTTGCATTCTCTAACCACCGCACACCACAGAATTTCAATAGAAAATATGCACGTCCTGTCAACTGGGTAAACAATGCTCGACGAGCTCGAGATTCAGTGAACAGGTAGTACATGTGACACAATAAGCTACTTATATCCCAATCAACAGACTCCACTCCTGCTCTCAAGGAACCATGAACAACATGAAGCCCACATGTTCTCAGATTTAGCAAACTACATACTTCATTGTCTGTGACAGATTTGATGTGTTCCTGAAGAAGTGTTATAAACTTTAAATTGACATTTGGGCCATCCATTTACACTTGTATCAACTTAGAGAGTGGAAGAGGAGAAATACCATTCAGAAAATGCTTCAGTAATTCTTCAGCGGTGCTCCTATCGAAAAACACACTGTTTAAGTAACCACTGATGACTTTATGATTTTCCTTGTTCCAGAATCTTATTAAAATGCCCATTTGTCCTCTTTGAATAACTTTATTCAACGCTTCATCAAAACAAATTACAAAGTTATTACATGATTTTAGGCGGTCCAGTAAATTGTTATGAAAGTATGGAGCCAAGCCACGCACAATGAAGTATGCAGCCTTTTCTCCACCAAGGGTAAGGGCATTGGCAATGGAACACTCGGGAAACATCAACTGAAAGATTGTACTTAAATTATTGCACAAATTGAAAGACTTTTTTTGTAAACAACTTGCATAGCCCAAATTACTTCTGCCTTAGTTATATAATCTTTTATAACAAAAGTGTTATGGTTTCTTTGAGGCACTAGACTAATTTCACTTTTGGCAACAGCTTCCTTCTGTGGCTTTACGATTTCCAATAAAACAGAAAAACTCTTTGAGTAACCAGACGAATCACCACTAGGTAGAATGTCTTTGTGTGCCAGAGATTCTGTTGAAACAGGGGAGCTCGATGAACCTGAATCACTTGACTTTTTTGAGAAAAAAGTCAACAGAGAGCGTTGATTTGTCAAAGTTTCAAGAGTTTTGATATGAGTTGGTCCTTTTGCATGGGAAGCTAATGCTTGCTTTCCCATATTACTTAGGTTTATAATTTTTTTGCACACTTTACAAAATGCCTGCAACTTATTACTTTCAACGCCACAGATCCAGTATGAGAATTCAGGAAAATGCTCTGGGCTTATCCAGAGCTGGTTAAAAACGTTTTTTTTTGTTAGACATTGCTGGTGTAGCCGAATCAGTCCTAATTCACTGTATCCAACGATAACGATACCAAACCTTGAACAAGAACCAAAACAATGTATCACTAAAGTTAAAAGAATTGTCATGTGCAGGCCAGGAGATTTCTGCGTTCACCTTCTGAAATAAAATGCTACCAAAACTTGTGTTACAGTAAGTTTGAGCATGGTAAGTGCCCCTAAGCTTTCTTCATTGGGGCAGCGGCTTATGACGCAGTAAATACGAAAAATCTTTTCGTTGTTTTTTTCTAAGTGTGACATGAATTGTCATTTCCCTGACCTTTTTTAAAGCTTCCCTGACTATTATTTTTCCCCCGGACTTTCCCTAACTTTCCAGACCGTAGGAACCCTGTATGTTTATAGCCTGGTCGGTCTGAGCCAAGAATCCTGAAAGGCGTGTCTGTGGTTGTTTTAGCATGAAATACTTGTATGTGACCAAGCTATAGAAAAGGGCATGGCTTCCTTAGCAACCAATAAAGGTAAAAACTTCAGCACTGTCTTAATCCAAATGAAAGATAAAGTAATGCCCCTGGCAGTAAGGAGCTCCGGGAAGTTATAAACAGCGAGGCAGTAACTGTCAACATGCAGAAACTTTCCAACAGAATAAATGTTGCTCTACATGACACTCAAAAGTTGAAGAGGTGCTTCGAGTATGAGTTTGAACCAAAACCTTTAAGAAAAAATAAAAACACATTGTTCATCAAAGCTTTCGAGTTTGAGGAGTCGTATTTTTTCCCCGATGAGTGTGTTCACATCAATGACAGTGGATACTTACTTCACTGTGCTATATGGCTACGAGTTGCCACTTTTGAGGATGTGTTCAAAGGATATATTTTGTAGGTGAAATCACATTATGGAAAAAAACATACAGTACTATTGTTTTGATGGATATCATAATAAGCCCATCATAAAGAAGTGTGAGCAGAAAGGAAAAACTACTAAGATAACTTCTGCTAACATAAAAATAAATGAAAACTCTGACCATAAGTTAGATTTTCAGGTGAACATGAGACAACTCAAAGACCAAAAAGCCATTTGCTAATAACTGTGTGTTGAACCTGTGGGAAAAGACAATGATTTAAATATGTCATATGCTTAACTTTGATTCTAATTTTGAATGAATTATAATTTGAGTTTATTTTCTGTGAGTAAATAATTGGCTACAACACTCAAACAACTATTTTCCTAACAAATTTTTGTTTAAATCACTGGCTATTAAAATACCAGACCCACAATAACAATGTGAATGTGCATGACATTATCTGCCTGGGACAAAAGTTTGACACCATTTTGTACCTCCATAATCGTTCAAATCAGAAGAATAGCAATGGCAAAAATTTTAGATAATTATATTCTTAAGAATATTTATTTGAAATTTTATTTTATAAGGACAGTTTAAAAAAAAAAAATGACAAAAACAGAATTTGGCCGCTATTTTCCAAGATGGTGGTTTGATTACAAGTTTATTTGGGGGGAATTTAGAGAATTTTAGCCAGGAGAAATATCTAAAATGACTCTTGACATATAAATACATGAAAGTAAATCTGGTAGCATTTATAACGTTCAGATAAGGTTCTTTCTATGAAAATTGAACTGAGGCATGTTCTTTAAAGTGCATTTAACTCTGATATAAAAACATGTCTTTATAGTGTTCTATTAAATTCAATGTGATAACGAAGGTAAGAAAGCCGTAATTTTAGTTTCCTTAATTTAACTGAGCTACCGTTTCTCTGCAGTTTGTATTTGTTTTTGTTCTAAATTATTTTTGTCCCTTTGAATTTGAGAAAAGCAGCGAGCACTTGTTCCAAGAATTATGATGTTATACCTCCATTCCAGAAGCATTTAGAAGGCCATCTAAAAGGTTCTCGTTTTAAGGTTGGAGTGGATAACCCGTGGGGCAATGTGTGAGATTACACCAATTGTGTTATTTTGAGATATGTAGATACAAACCTGGGATGTATTGGTAGTATAAGTTTGCACTAAAGGGATTCTTTATTTGTATTGTATTTCTGTTGGGATCAATAAATACATGGTAAATATGTGGTCCAGAATATAATTTCTCTCTTTGTTTTGCCGTTGATAGACAAAAAAGGTGTTAGTAATTTACAGGACTGAGGCTAAAAAAAAAGCAACTACTATCCCTATTTGACTTACAAAAATATTTTTATCAAACAACTCACACCTAACTTCAGCTAAATCAAATCCAACCCACTTTAAGAAACAAAATACTTTAGTTTTTTAGAGATGTGCGAAGATCACTTTTTTAAATGTGAAGCAAAGTTGAAGTGAAGTTTGAAACATGCTCAGAAAAGTCAAAGCCAAATTTAAGGTTTTAGTTGCTGTCACATAGCAATGTTTCAGTTTTAAATGATCACTTAAGTGCAAGCCGCTTCAGCGATCGCATGGTCTAATGCGGTACTCTTATAGTAGACTAGACTGCCAATGATGGGTAGACCGAGGTTTGAATCTCAGCCGGGTGTACTGAGGGTGGTTTTTCACTTTACTTCCATGTAAATGTGGGCACACTTCTTCTAATTATAACCTTCCTAATTCCTAAAGCCACGAGCGTAAGTGTATAACTCAAACGAGTAGTAAGGAAAAAAAACCAAGTAAAGAAAAATGTAAAGAGAGAGAGAGAGAAAAGATTATATTATTCTTTGCTCACATAAGTGAATTAATCTATGCTTATGTAATAAATATCTGTGTTAAAAGAGTGTCTAGTAGATGTTCTAAAAATTATTGTATGTTGAAATAAGAAATATGTCATGCATAATGAGATGTTTTAAACCTGTTTCTTATATTAATGTTTTCTTCTTCTATGAAAATGTTTCAAAGATGCAAAGGTTATTATGTTTGTGTCAAAGTAGAAGCAAAGGAGGTTTGAGCTTCCACTTTGACATGTCAAAGCTTCACACAGTTTATAAAAGTAAATTTAACTGTCATTAGTAGTGGGAGTTGCCATGTTTACCAACCTTATATGCCTCGGTAAAGAGATAGACTGCACCAGGTGCTCCATGACACCAATGCACTAGTCTGTCTGAATCACTGTTCAGGGAGGAAGGAAAGTTCTTGGAGGGGTAGCGTATTCCTTGCAAATAGTCGATGGTAGGACGCAACAAAGTATCTAGCTCTGTTCGGGACAAATATTTTTTTGCCTGCATGGAAACAAAATAGCTCACAATACATATGAATTCAAAGATATTGTCAAACTTATTGAAACCATAACTAAATTATAAGGTTTTTACAAATTTCTATCAATGTTATTTAAAGGTTTATCATTGAATTATAAAAAAAAACCTTTTTTGTACACAATTCAAAGATTGGATACATTTTGATACACCATATCAAATCATGTTAACATATAGCTAGTGTGATAAATGTCTCAAAATGTTACTAATTTCAGAGATTAAAAAATAATTGTTTATTTAACTTTATAAGTTTTAAATTATTTCAACTGACATGCTATTTTCTAATGATTTAAAAACTTGATAGTAGAAAGTTGTCTAAGCATAATAGCTCACAAAATTGCTCCAGACACAAACATTCTTTATACACTTTTCAAATCACAATAAAATTACGGTAAGCCAACAATAGACGTAAATAATTTGAAACTATGATGTGACACATACAAATAACTCCTACTCACAATCATTCTTGTCAGTGGGTGTCAATGCAAACACCCACTCGATGCGTCTGGGAAATGAGTATAGTTGGTCAAATCGATGGTAAGTGAGAACAAAAAATGTACAGCTATTTGACTCAACCAATTGTGCACCCTTAGGAAATGCTCCATGAACTGCCACTGATATAATCACCTAGTTCACTGTGCCCAAGCGGGTTTATTGGCATAGTTTATGAAAACGTGTTCACAAATTGTTATCAGTGAAATTTAATTTCGTGCATTGACTTATGAGTGATATTTTGGGAGAGCCAGATTTTGTCCGACTACTATTTGAAATCAAATTAAAAAAACACTAGTAGATGAGCTAAATGAATGTTTGGATTAAATAGTTTCTAAAATGAACCGATTGAAGATCTTGAAATTACAGTAAGTTTCATCTGTACATATCCAAACAAAGGGAGAATGTCACCAAATGGCTGTATTAAATTAAAGATTGAAAGGAGGATAGAAGAGCAAGACTTAAAAGGATGTAGGCTTTGCTCTTCTATCCTCATTTCAATGTTTAGTTTAATTTTTATAGATGCGTAATATTGGTATTAATTCTAAACCAGTATAAATTTAGCCAGACCAAATTAGATGTACTTAATTTTTTTATAGTAAAAATTTAAAGTGTGCTTCGTTATAGAGGAGGTTGAGAAAACATGACCTTGGTATTTTTAAAACATTAAAAACACCTTTCTTTGCAGCTTAAAGGGTAATTTATTGGCCTAATCATTACCAAAATAAAATTCAATCTCAACAGACCAGCAATAATGTGTAGAGTATTCCAGATATACCGTGAGCTGCACCAACATAATACTCTCCATACCAGCGATACATGAGGGGCACCTTAATCTTCTCTTGATGTGCCTGATTGCACCCAGATTGCAGAATGGCTGATGTCACCTGTAGGACCCCACCAACACAGTTTAAGGTGTTTTCTAGGTACTTATCATTATTTGAAACTAGCTCACCTACAGTGGAATTGTTATAGGTAAGTTTTTATAATGGACAATAACAACATATCTTTTGGTGGAAGCCGAGTACGACCAATGTTGAAGCTGTTTGTGGCTGAACAATAAATTTAAATTTTGTGATCTAGTAGGGTTTAAAAAAAAAAAAGTAGGCATACACTCAAATAATTGATATATTATTTTTATTTAAATGGTAATCTTTCCAAATAAAATTTAACCAAGATTTTGTATAACTAGCCAGTGCTGATTAAGGTTTTGATGTAAGGTAAAATACACAACATAGGCCAAATGCAAATACTCTAAGTGTATTTTTTAATGAAGCAATTTTTGTATAAACATAAATATATTATAAAAATGAGTTTATGAGTGACTAAAAATAAAAAAAATCATGCCGTGAATTTTAATAAATACTGTAACGACTAAAGATAAAAATTTTCAACTAATCTGAATTAATAAAAGTGAGCCACAGACTCGTCGATAAGAATACCAAAAACTTTTCTAAACTGATCCAGTGTGAATAGGAACATCAAAATATTGATCTCTGTTTAGAAATATTTTGGTGTTTTTAACTTTAATTTGTGCTTTGTTTTTCTACAATTCTATGATTATATTTCACTTATTATGTGGCAATAGGAACTCAAATGTAGGAATGTGAAAAAAGTATTGATACTTTACTAATATATATATATTTTCGTTTCGATACTAGTATTTTTATTCGATACTTTTCCGATACTTTTACTGATATTAGTATTCACCCTCCAACATCGAAAGAAACAACGTTTTTACTATTTTCACTCTTGCTGGGATTAAATGTCTACTAGGGTGAACTGTGGAGGCAGAACAAATTACTCTATTTATCAATTCTCAGTCATTTTCTGTATGACAAGCAGGAAGCAACTCTAGCAACCAATCTCTTTTAGCTCATCATAATTCATAGCTGTTATTTCATCTTTGTTTATCAATGCAGGCTGATGTCTGACAGGGCGAGTGAAGACCAGTCTACTTACTACCCTTTTATCAATGAGCACGGTCATAGCACACTAAACAAAATACACTTTTGTAGAGCTCAACGAACTCAGTTAAGTCAAGAGTGCCCCAAGCAAACAAAGCAAAAAAGTTTGTGTGTGTTGTTTCAGCAGGTGAAGCAGGGCAGGTCATCCATTCTTATATTGTTTGTCAATAGTTAATCATCTATCTCGATAGAGTATATAAACAATGAATGTAGTTAAAAAAGACACCTGCAAGAAGTTAATTATGGAAGTTTTAAAAATTTGGATGGCGAAAAAGCATATTTAAATTTGTTTTAAAGTATTAAAAACCACTATAATCTTCAATGTTTATATAATATGAAAATACAACTATGATGCAAAAGTTGAAATTATTACTAACAAATAAAAAAAATCCAGATTAAAATTTCGATATCGATACTTACGGCTAGAAATACTTTTCTTTCAATACTAGTAAGGTATTAATATTTTTCTTCTGATACTTTTAATAAGTACAGTATCAATATTTTTGTTTTGATACCACATTCCTACTTGAAAGTTCATTGTCACATATACACAAGTATGCTAACTATTCCTATCCTGAGCTGGTTCTATCCAGTCCACCTCATTAAACTTTATCTCGCTCTGGTCTGTTATAATGTTATCCTCCCATCTGCATCTAGGTCTTCCTAAAGGTCTTTTCCCATTGGATTTGTCACACAATGCCCTTGGTAAGGTTATTGACTCTCCCAGGTGCATTGCATGTCCAGTCCACCGTAATCTGTGAGACTTAATTATCCTAACAATGTCTTATAATTAGTACAGGGTATGTAAATCATCATTAAGTAAAATACCCCAGCCGCTAGTATTCTCTTGCTATTTTAGAGCAAATATCTTCCTTAGCACCTTGTTTTCAAACACCTTTATTTTTGTCATAGAAGTTAAGATACCACGTTTAGCACCCATGGAGGACAACAGGTAACATTATTGTTTTGAATATTCTGAATTTTACATTCCATGACAGCAGGCGAGATGTCAACAACTTAGTGACAGAGCATTAGCTTGCATTTCCCGACTGAATTCCTTTTCATAATTTTCACTCTAATATTGTTATTGCTAGTTAAAATTGTTTCTAGCTATTTAAACTCATTAATCATGACAAATGATATTTGTTTCAAAGTAATCTCTAAATTATCATTCTGAATCTGTGTTATTTGTGCGCGCGCACACACACACACACACACACACACACACACACACACACACACACACGCACCCACGCCCGCGCGCGCACACACACACACACGTTTCCTTACTAGCCTCTAATAAAATTTTTGTATTGCAATTTGAATTGATATTAATTTTTCCCAAATTATCAGGGAAATAGTAATTTCTCAATCGAGTTTTGAGAATGTATATTTTCCCGAATTTCAAGATCCCGCACAGGTCTAATAAAAGCCTTAAAGAATACATCCCCTTTCTTTGGAATATAATGATTTGAAAATTCTAACAAAAAATGTTCATCTCTAATTGCCATTTTATGTCACATTAATATAATTATAATAATTTTAAGGTTGGCTTTAGTACTTGCTAATAACTTTTGCCACAGCCCTTACTTCTACACTCACACTCCAACACAGTATTTGAAGGCTTTATATACTTATTTAATAGATCCTGAGTGCCTCATTCCCCAGGCCAGCTCCTTCACCTACACAGTAGGCCACAAGCGGTCACTGAGGAAAACCAAATCCCTTTAAGCCAAAACTACTGGTTAGCAAATGTTTAAATGTTTAAAACATATATTATTTATGTCTTCTACCTTCCTCCATTCAACAAAGTTTGCTCAGTTGTTGACCTTAATATTGTTTGTAGACTACACTCTTTGTTGGTTTGTTTTCCACCCATCCCTTCTCTTCTTCACACCAACTATACAATTCACAAACAACATCCAGGAGTAGAGAGAGGAGCAATCAACGAATCATAAATCACCAAACACACAATATCAGACAGAGAAATATTCTTATAAAAGAAACAAAATTAATGAACCTGTAAATCTGTTAAGCGATAACAGGTTCCCTCCCTAATAATACACTTTACTTGACCAATGAAATTCAAAACAAAACGGCAATTCAATAACTATGGAAATTACATGATCCCATGGAAAATATATAAATATACAGTTAATTGGTTATCTTAAAATTTATTTTTATACCATTCCAAGCAGCTTTTAACTTCTGAGAATAAAGTAAAAACACCAACTGAGAATTTATCATGTAATAATATAAAAAAGAGCGATAACATTTTGAATAAAAAAATATTTTCCCAGAGTAAAATTAAACCCTAGTTTGGACTACAAATGATACATTGGTGGAGCTCGACACATTGCTGGAACTCTACACATTACAACTGAAGACTGTTAAATTTGATTAGCGTGGTCTGTGAGTTCATACAATGCTGTTAAACACTCATCACATACTTAGTGGCGTTTATTGTATTTATGAACCAGATCTAATTGGTATGTATAAAAGCTCAAAGTCATGTGTAGATATTTATAAACGTTAATAAAAGGGAAATAAAGTACTATAAAATTAGTCACTATAGTTAAAGATGTTTTAGAGAAAATTGACATTAAAGTCCATAACTTAACCTTTTGGAAGTTTTAATGTTCATAATTATAGGCTTTAGGATACTTTGATAAAGATACTAAATATTTGAAAAAAATTTCAAGATCAGGGTGTCCAGCAAAAATGTATTTTAAAATTTCGTGACCTTTCCAGGTTTTCCAGCATAAATTTACAACTTTTCTAGTCATAATAAATTACAATCATTATTTTATTAAGATCACAGCTTGATTTAATAACATTTTTATACATATCGAGCCTATACATTCTGAAATTGTGTAACTCTATGAAGGGGTTAAAGGGTATCAGCCTAAACGAATGGATGTTGGGTGGTATGATCTAAGTTAGATTTCAGTGAGATCATATTGAGAGATTAAAAGATTGCCTTACATCTGTACAGTTTAAAATTTTTGTAGACACATTCTTTATCAGTTTCTTCTTCCTATAACATAATCAAATTATCATGCAAGCACAAAAACATGCCTCAATTTTGGTTTAGGACACGTGTTAGAGGTGTGTAAAGAACATGACCTTGAGAAATAATACTATTATGATCAACTATGTTAAAAGAGATTTGTTGTCTGTATTAACCGGAAGAAAAATGTTAGTTTGACTAGTTTAAATAAAAGTTGTGTATTTTTTAGTGAGTTTGTGAACATTCTTGAAATTCGATCAAATTCCCTGACTTTTCAATTAATTTGAATAAAATGTTCAAATTAATTGAAAAGTCAGGGAATTGGATTCTATTCCTTACAAATAAGTGAAATTTAATCAAGTTAAACATGTGTATACCAATTTGAATCCACCAAATGTATTATAGACCAAGTTTGTAAATCTTGTCTCAAAATATAATTTCGAATCGATTGAAAATTACTTCACATTTAGATAAGGTTTTTTAAGACATATTATTTTTAAATTGCAATGATACAATTTTGGCATATGATACTGCTAATATACATTATTATTATTAGCACTGCGTTTTACTACCCGTTCGGGTTATACGCACTTACGCTAATGTGTAATGGTAGGGTGATTGTGAAATGAAATACCTACAGTTTAACGTGGAATCCGAACCACGGTGGAGGCCTGGCATTCCTCACATTCACAAGATGTCTTGTCAGAGGTGAAGGAAGGGTTTGGTAATCAGATAAATCTTTGCCGGGACCGAAGATTGAACCCCGGCTGCCAGCATAGAAGTCTAACACCTTAACCCCTAGACCACCAGGTCACCGACTGCTAATATACAGACTGTATACACTTTCTTTCCAATTCACATTTATTTTACAGTTCAAATTGTATTCAGTTTTGAACTAGCATCTGCTAGCATCTGGCAAACATGGAATTTTATTTCACCGAGGTATAATACTATGCACAACTTTAGTAAATATAGTGGTGAATGTATTTTCACGACAATGATATCATTTTTATGTAATTTGGAGTACAATATTTAACACTAGGTATTAATTTCCATTGACATGATACACATATGCATTTTCCAACTCTTTACTATAAATGAATGGTAGCTTTTTTGGAAACGAGGGCTTTTGATGTGTGAAAAGGAAGACAATGAGAGTCTAATTTTAATAAATTAAGGATTCATCATAATACTCGATGACAAAAAAACAAAAAACACAAGGAGATTTTATTATTTGACAGTTTAATAACTTTATTAAAGATGATGGTGTCCTACCGGTGTGTTAGAAAACTTACTTTTCTGTGATGAAATTTAACACGTGGTATCAAAAATACCGACTGAATTCTTTACCAATATATTTAGAAATTTTTGAATAATGTTTTGTAATACATAATAAACTTATAAACTATTTATGTTTAGTAAATTTAAAGAAACCATGATGATTAAAAAAGTGAATATTTGTAAAACCCTATTGTGATTACGTCTTCACTTTTCAACGAGTTCAGTGATATTCTTAGGTATGTGATGACATTTTATAACTTTTCAGTGACTCACCCCTTAGGTTAAAAAATTATTTGAGTTTTCATATGGTGGATAATTTGAAACCCATAGCAACAATCTCACCAGCAGCAACATGTACAAGATGCCAGAAATGCCGTGAGCTCCTCCAATGTAATACTTGCCGTGCCACATGTACATCAAGGGTACATTTCTCTTCTCTCTACGAGCCAGCTGCTGCCCTGACTGAAGCAATGCTGCCACAACCTGTAGTTAATCATCTTTCATAAGAACGCCCCATGTATGCAATTCCTTCTTTTCACTAATAAAAACCATACATGTACACCCATAAAAGTTTATTTTGATATAAGAGGGAGAGACTAGCTCACTAAGTTTATTATTATTATTATTATTATTATTATTATTATTATTATTATTATTATTATTATTATTATTATTAGCACCACGACTTACTACCCGTTCAGGTTATACACACTTACGCTAATGTGTAATGGTAGGGTGATTGTGAGACTAAATGTAGGACCTACAGTTTAACGTGGGATCTGAACCACGGTGGAGGCCTGGCATTCCCTACATTCACAAGATGTCTTGTCAGAGGTGAAGGAAGGGTTTGGTAGTAATCAAATAAATCTGTGCCGGGGCCGAGGACTCACTAAGTTACAGTAGAATTTTAGTAGGAAGAACATTTAAAAAATACAAATACACTTTTGGTAGTCAACATTGATAATATTTTATTTTATGTTATTTTATAGATATTGACATCTGCAGATCACATGAGTTGATGTATGAATACATAAAAGTAGCTCCAGTAACTTTTCTAGCTGTCAAATAAGGTTTTTCCTATGAAAATTGGAATATACATAATGTTATTTATTGTACAAGTCTATATACATGAAAGTTTGATAAGAACAGACAGGACAAAAATTATTGAATCTTACATTGAAAATAGCAACAGTTGTTAACAGTTTACACTGCTGCTACTGGGAAAAAAAGGTTATAGTCACCTCCTAAGGGAAATTGCCAGTTAATGCCAAATCCCTTGATCTAAATTTTAGTATACCGATATCTGAATTATTCTTGAGGAGGTGTGAAATGTGCAACACAATTCCCTAAAAGATGAAACTAAAAACCATATAAATGGAGGAAAAATAGACTAATAAGATGTGTTCAATTCAATTTAGCCTATGCTTTCAAGTTGGGTGTAGGCTGGAAGAGAGAAAGAAGATCTTGTGCAAGTGCCTAGAACTACCCACCACAGTCCACTACTCGGGTCACATGATATAAATGTCATAGGATTGACTCCCTTTTATCAACTAAAGGGCAACGATGCAAGGGGAGAGGAAATTTCCCCTTCCCCACCCCTACTTCTTCCACAATTTTGATCATAAAAATTTGGATGTTCAGCCCCTAAAATTTGTACTTATTATTCACTCAACGACCCAAGAAGTCACACTGCTATTCGTCACCTGCTGCTCAAGGCTTGACAGATGTCCGTGAGAATGTTATTAATGGGCTCATCGTTGAGGTGAAGAAAATCCATTTGGATGTTATAACTCTCCTTCAGAGAAAGCTACGCTAACTTACATCTACTCTATATTTTAAAGCATGCTTTAAGCTTTGTCCTGTTGAATGGCAGGTTCAATGCCTGTCTATCTATTTGTATTAACATAGTTTAATTATTATTTTATTTACTTAATCACTATTTGTTTAAAAGTAGCTTACTCACTCAGCTTCATGTTGCTGGGAAACAGCGAGTTTTTTTGAATTATTTTAATGCAGAGAACCCTAATTAAGGATGTGTATAAATGTTAATTCAAGATAATCGCAGCTTGGTGTCCTTAAGAGGGAGCATATATGTTTTTCTATCATCTTAATCTATGGACATTAGTGTCTTAAGGCTTTATGTTGTTCTCAGTGGCTGTTGAGGTCTGTGGAACATTGTTTTGTTATAAAATGGTTCTACCATTATTAAGACAAGTAGGTTTGACCACCAATATGACTTAAGACTGCGGGGATTTCTCCTATGGAGTTAATGATGTTAGCTGAGTCCATCTTTCTATTGTTTCGCCCCCTCAGTGCTGAGACTATGTTTAAGGGGGATTTGTCCTCCCAATGTTTTCTTGGCCATTGAATTTTGTATGTCCCTGTATGGGCTTTAATTGATCTTAAGTAATTAGCATTGTTGAGGAATTTCTAATTAGGATTGTGCTACCCAATTGCCATTTTAAATAAACTTAATGACTTTTGTGTGCCATCTGTTGTTGGCCTTTCAATTTAATTGGAGAGCTCCTTAATCTTTGAAGTGTATAGATAGCACCGAATATATATGTCTACTACACGCCCATTATGAGTATTTATACATATTTTTGATACTATTAGCTTGGGATGCTCATAGAGCTTTAAATTATCACTAACTAAATTACTTATTCTTTGCCTTAAAGAATTAATAATTATGTTTTGAAAGTTATCACTTCCATAGCCCCAATCAGGGAGCACATGGAGCTAGTTCTGTATTTGATATTTAAATAAAAATAATCTTGAGCTTGGATTTAAACTTACATTGCCAATTTAAACTTTGTTCCAAATAAAAATAATTTAAGTTAATTTTCTTTGTATGTGTTGTTCCATTAAAATTGTGCTTTCCTACAGTGAGAGGTTAAAATAAATAGTACAACACAATCGCACAAACTTTCTCATTTTGTATATTATAGTTCAATGAAAATTTTCAAAACTAGATTTTAAGTAAACTACTATTAAATAAGTTTCACTCATAAAAAAAAAACACATCTTGTTAGTCACAAAAAAAACTCTTTATTTGTAAATTTTAAGCTAAATTGTTCAACTATTTGTAACAAATTTCAAATTTTTAAAAACCATCCTAAAATTATTTGTAATTTAAAAAATAAAAATGTATTTTTATTTAGCATGAAACATTGAACTCAATAAGGCCAATTTCAAAAAATTTCATATTTTCTTTAAATTGTATTAAGTACATTACCCTTAAATTAATTTATTTTAGAAAAATAAAGACACATAATTCATTCAGGGTGGCTATATAACAGGTTTTCCAGACAACATTTAAAACATTTCCTACTTAACATTTTCAAAAACAATTTTAAGGGCAACTAAACTTCAAAATTCTTACGAGTTCTTTATTCAGTATTTAAAGTTTTAGGTTTTATTTGTTGCCGTGTGTTATGAAATAAATCTTGAAGAATAATTTCATGTTAGCAGAATACTGTACCTAGGCAATGCATATTGTTAACATTGAGAAACAAAATCTATCAATTTTGATTACATTTATAGGTGCAGAACTATCAAGTATTTAAATTCCCTAGCTTTCCCTTTAATGTCCTGACATTTCCTTGATCCAAAAAAATTCCCTGACTTTCCCAAGTTTTTCCCGTCTGTAGCTACCATGTCAATGTCATATACATTAGTCGAATTATATTTGTTTGAACAAAATAGGTATAAATAGTTTATATATATAAAAAAAAATCTTCAGTAAGCTACTATTTGAAAAACAAACTATATAGTGTTTTTTGGTAGATCACCTGCTCCCCAGATATCCATTTTAAACAAAGTCATTAGAGCCATTTTTAAAATAGAACAATTTTTTTTAAAATTAGTCATCAGCAAACCAACCCTAACCTATTTGTAACCAAACCATTAGAGCCATTTTTAAAATATTTCAAATTTATTAAAATTTCGTTTTTTCTAAACTACTTTTAAATGAGTTTTTCCCCACCATATAGTAATATTTTATGACAAAAACCTCCCACTATATCCATTTGAAACCAAATTGTTAGGGCCAATATATACATTTTCAAGTTTTTGAAAAATAAGCTATCTCTAAACTACCGATGAATGAGTTTTTACCCAAAAAACTGGTATTTATCATATCAACACTTCCAAGATACCCATTTGGTACCAAATTGTTTGGGCCACCTACATTTTCAAGTTTTTGAAAAATCAGTCATCAGTAGATTACCCATAAATGAGTTTTTACCCCCTCGAAAATAAAGTGTTATTTGTTATGCCACACAATCCCATTTTCAAAAAATTTGGATTAAAAATAATAATAGCTCATCAGAAAACTAATCCATGTTTATTTTTGCGGTATAAACTCTAAATATCAAGTGTGAACAAAATCCATCAAACCGTTTTGGATCCATGGCCAGAGAAAGACAGTCAGACAGGGTAGTTAATCCACCTTTTGGGTTTAGGTTCACATAAAAAGTGAAGATTCATCATAATCTCAAGTTAGATTTTTAGATCCATTTACTGCCATTCTAAAAGTTTGAGAATACATTGTTACCAATATAATTTCAAGCAATCTTTTTTTACTGTATTTAATTAAGGAGTGTGCAAGTACTCAAAAATTTAAGTTTGAGTAGCTGCTCAAACTAGACAATTTTTACAAAACTCGAAACATGTTAGTACAGTAGAGTCTCGGAACTCAACACTCGATATTCCATGTAACTAGACACGTGAACGTGCACTCCAATGTTGGCACCAGTCATCAAAATCCAAGGTCATTCAACTGTATATCCTCTCAGTTTGTTTGTGTAGCTCAAGTGAAACAGTCGTGATGTGGATATTTACCAAGTGCTAACCTTGTTATTTTTACAATTCAGTAACCTATTATTCAAATCAATACAATATTATATGTAGAGCACTGTACTGCATTTATGTATATTACACACATGTAAATGCACCATTATATTAACAAGTAATATATTGTACTGTAGATATTTTATTGTTACTGTACCGTAAAATACTACAGTACAGTAAAACTACCTATAATATTCAATACTGTGCTGTGATTAACCCTTGTTAAGTAAATATTCATCTTATGCAAGTTCATTCGTAAAACTTGACATTTCAAAAACTCAACACCATCCGAGTCCACATTAGATCGAGTTTCCGAGACTCTGCTGTACTAAGAATTGTTTGATATTTTTCTCAGAAAGTCTTAGTTTAATTAATTTTATTCAATTATTTAAAATAATAGTTTCATAGGAAATAGAATCCCTTAATATTTTCTTCTATATAATAAAAAAAATTTGTATAAATATAATAAGTTTATTAAAAAAATGAATTTGTGTGATAATAAACTTGTTATTTAAAAATTATATATTTCTTGTAAAAATATTGCTCTATACTACTTGAACTCGAATAAAAGAATGTTTTCATTCAAACTCGATTCAAATTGAAAAATTCCTACTCGCATACCCCTAATTTAAATTGATTAATAAACACGGACCTATTCTATATTTTGAACACTTGTGATAATCCTACATCTACTTCGATACCAAAACAATTATATACACAATACTGGTTTTGCAATAAAGAACGTTCTTGTGGCCTCCCCCATTGCCTGCCGGGACTTACTAGAAACATATTGACACTTTTACTGTTCAACAACACTGTTTCTGTTGTATTTCTACTGCACTTGAGACAGTTAAAAGATATTACAACAACAAAAGTGTTGCATGTTGTCCATATGAACTGCTCCACTTAACACAATGGTTTTTTAAATATGAGTGATGACAACAAAAACACAGCAACAACAAACTCTCATTCATGTGAACCGACAATTAAACACAATACATACTTGTATAGTAAAGTTGTTCAGTTGGTACTTTATTTATAATCTACTAGGTGACCTGGCGGTCTAGGGGTAAGGTGTCAGACTTCTGTGCTGGCGGCCGGTGTTCAATCCCAGGTCCCGGCACAGATTTATCTGATTTCCAAACCCTTCCTTCACCTCTGACAAGACATCTTGTGAATGTGGGGAATGCCAGGCCTCCACCGTGGTTCGGATTCCACGTTAAACTGTAGGTCCTCCATTTCAT